>DWKA01000509.1:0-16371 GCA_018249155.1 Panoquina ocola ocola
ATACTCGTAACTACTACACACGATGATGATACTACACTGTTTATCTATGACCATTTGTGATGTATGCGTACGTTTAGCTATGTCGTTTGTGCAAATACGAGTAGATTTTTGCTTGGTTGATTGATTCTATAAATCTTTTCATAAATGTAAAAATGAATGAGACTTATAATTTTTTCATAGCTTTTTATGCTAATAGCCAAGAGACTAGCAGACCTTAAATCACTAAAGTAAGGTTATCAAAACATATCAATGAACAGAGGTCAATCTTTCCTATTCTTAGTGTAAGTGAATCTATACAAAGTGTTTGGTGTGTCTGTTAATGATTTGACCGAATAAGGTCATATTCATAGAATATTTGTTATGTCAAATCACAATGACGAATGTGATTCTACATTGCTATAGGAAGCCAATAGAGCTATACCAAATTACGTGTATTTTGTTCAAATATGTTTACAGCAGAACAACGTCTACTACGGCTAGTTATACGAGTAACTAGTAACATGTATTAGAGATGTGATATGTAATCCCTGGAGACGTTCACTCGCTTGTTTTAATTAGAGTTGAGTCTTGAGTCAGTTGCGTTAGAGTCAGATCGACGACGTCGGCCGCCATCGCCGGCGCGGGTCGCGACACCACCATTGTGGCGTAATATCTGTATTGTTGGCGTTATTTCCACTGTACGTAACGCGACACAGCGACACACTCAATTGCTTAGCATTGCCGCACCGACACATCAACGGCTCTTATTATCACTCATAACGTCTAATATATTGGAAGATATTGCGATAATTACACAGTGTAAAGATTCCTCTTTGGTTAGGAAGTTGACAGTAATTATACTCGTTGTCATGGGCATAGAACTTGGCAGGATCTGAAAGAAAAGGCTAGATGCGCAGAACAAAAGGCAGAGCAAAACGACTTCTGCGCATCTCATGTCTCTTTCTACGTCTTGCCAAGTTCCTGTTCTAGTTCTGCTTTTTGTAGTTTGAAGAAATGTATCTTGCCATGTTCACGACGCTACACAGGCGATATACACTTCCTAGAAACTTGTGTTGGACATTATTGCTGTATTACATCTTTTTGTATTCATCGCAATAAAGCAAAGACTGATACCGAACTGGATATTTCTTGACTGATTTACTAGTCCAATACCTACCTGCTTGCATTACTGCATAATATTAATAATAGGCATGCTTAGTCGTTTGTAATAAAACTGTCGTAAATTTTGTCCGTTGGCCGATAAGGATCGCGTTCTCGCAACAATAGCTGTTTTAATAATTTTAGTAAAGTTGTGCAACGACCCAGCGATGTTGATTCCATTACACAATCCATAGTTCTTTTCTATTTTCTGGGCACTGAACCATTCCACCACGCTAGCCACAGATTTTCAAACTATACATTCGTAAACGTTTTATCTTCCGGCAAAGTCGATTTTTTAATCTTTTGTAAGACTTATAACTTTTGCAATCAAAAGTATGTACAGAATTCGAACTTTGATCCCGCATGTGAAACGCCGTTAAAACCATTAGGCTATCTGGTTGTTTTAAGATAGTTTTATAAGTAAATCATTCGTCTGTGCGGTTCCAGTAGCTTTTCCGGGCAGCTAGGCGAGCATGGTTTTACTTTCTTGTAGGAAGTGCTATCGCTTTCAACGGAGACCGGTTGGGAGAACTGCTCGCGGCTTATTAATTTTATTGAGGCGCAAGTTCGAAGCAAACGACTCTATCGTGGCCGGTTCGCTTTAGTTTACAACTCGTTATTTTAACTGTGAATACTTGTTACATAGACTTGATTGCGGTTACAAAACTTTTGAGTGGTAGTCTGTCGTGTTTGTCGATCGTTTAAGGGCCGTTTTTAATAATTACCGGTCTATTCGTAATCTCTCGATAAGTTAGTAAGTAAAGTAATATCAACTGATGCTGTGATTATTTGACGTTTTGACTTGTGCATTAAGGAATGATAGAATTTAATACGGCTGTTGTAAATATCATTTAATTTTTGTGTGTTTGGTAACATGTTAGCTACAAACTACTTGCTTGATAAAAATTATTTTCAAATTATAATGTCCATAATTATCTAATAGCGTTCCAATGCGTAGAATTAATCTCTTTCGTTAAAATCAATTCTTATGTTTGTTTTCTTGTTGCAGGTGAGCCCAGAATACCTGATCGATGGTGGAGTAATATCTGTAAGTTTTAATGTCATCTTTATCAATTAGCCAATTGATAAGCCAGAATGACATCGTAGACTTTCTGACTGTTACATTTATTGTGATAATTCAAAAGTAGTTTGGGAAAATTCTAAAGGCTTTAGAGTATTGGCATCTACCCGGCTTCCGTGTACGTCATGATAAACTAGTTAAATTGTATGATGCAATTTAGCTTAGGAAAAGCTTTCTATAATTACGTTATAGGTATATTGACCTATAAAACTTATTGCAGTGACGACTTATGAATAATTATCATTGCCGAGTTTAAATTACGGAAACTACTAACTTGTAAGCTGTAATGCTAAAATTGTATCTACCTTCTATTTTACTACTACGATACTTGCATTGG
Organism: Panoquina ocola ocola; assembly: GCA_018249155.1. Taxonomy (NCBI): domain Eukaryota; kingdom Metazoa; phylum Arthropoda; class Insecta; order Lepidoptera; family Hesperiidae; genus Panoquina; species Panoquina ocola. The sequence continues at coordinate 2,559 of DWKA01000509.1, forward strand.
AAATCAAAATTAAACAGATATCAGAGAACTTTGACAATATCCAGGTTCCGACGTGAAACTTATCAACTAGATTTAATAGTATCTAATAATAAGATTAAGTATCTCCCATCTTATATTAGACTTGAAAATTGTTTTGTTATGATATTGACCTTGCAATGTCGATGCACCGTCAACTCAAACAGACTCTGGCAGTCAGACAGTGTCGTCGTTGTTCAGTGAGATACGAGACTCTTGTTTAAGTACCTATGAAGTGTACGTCAGTTAGCCGATGTTATCTGTGCGAGACACGACCTACCCAGGTTTACTAAATAAATAAAATCCATGAGTACGTGTTTGTTATGTCTAAGTGACTACAAACGAACTGTAAATACGTGTTAGGCGTGCCGCCTTATATTTTGTTTACCTGATGTAGAGACCAAATATACTTATTGTTTCACAAAATGTGAATCCACTCAAAAGTTGGAAATAAGTTTAAGTGCGGTTAGCATGTTATTTATTTAATTTTAACTTGCTTTAACTTAATCACATACAGGAATAATAAAATCCAATTCTCGTGCGGGGTGAGCAAAAAGTATACAAAGATATTTATATCGGCAATCTCGGCCCCAGAAGCAAAGGCTTTGCCGCTTGTTCGAAACCTGTTCTGCCTTATTTACCTACACGTATGTTAACAAAAATAAATGAACAATTTGCCGTAATGACTACTGCAAACAATACACCATTAACTCAAAACACTGTTTAGTATTCAAACAGTCCTAGTGATAACGATTCTATTTTTATGCTTAAAATTGTTTTAAACTTTCTTAATGTAACGTACCGTAGTTTAAGTTACAGCGAACACAATAGGGCTAAATACGCATTAGTCATCGGCCGTGAATTTTCTTTTTTGTAATCTGTGTGACTGTGAGTCACATAATAGTATTTGCAGGGAAAGTTCAGCTCGGTAGCGTGACGCAACAATAAAAATTGCTCGGACAAAGGAATTGCATCAACCATGGTATCTAGTCGACGTCAAGCCTGTAGTTTGTTTCTAATAATGCCGCTAATGACTCGATGTCATAGCGTTCGTGATTCTTCGGAACACGGAGACGGCGCGGCGTAGCGTTGCGTGCGGAGCGGGAACTCTATACTGTACGCATTTTATTAATGATAATAACTTACAACCGGCTACTTGGGATGTCCCATTTAATAGCCTCGCCGACCTTTAAGCTTAATGCGACTGTAATGTAACGTTGCCTCAAGATATAATATATGACATCTTTATGTTGTCACATTTGTAGACTTAATTAAACTCTTAAAATAACCTCAGATTATTATATTAATGGTATTTCGTACATGCGGAAGTTCGTACATGCGGAAGTAAAATTGTTTTTATATATAAGCGTATTAAAATTATTGTCATTTGTATCTGCTTCATCAGTCACTTGAATTGGTTCAATCTGAAAACTTTAAATATTGACAGTTAGTTTTGTAAGTTAATATTACGGAAATTCTATAAGTAATTATATTACGATCTCAATTGTAAAGTAAATAAATTATGAAACTCGTCATTCCTGTAGTTTTAAGTGTAATTTATGTTAGGCCTTTGAGTTAAAATAAATAAACAGAACCTTGATACTGCACCGACCCGTTTCTTAGAGCAAAATAAAGAGGACTGGTAATTTATTTTAATGTCAAATATCTTATCACCTTTATCAGTCCATTGTTGGGTATTGGTTTCTGTGTAGGTCCGTACTGAACACCTTATGGATTCTACCACGCGATTTCTGTCTAATTTTATGTATCTCCTACTCCATTTCCTGATTATTTCGGATAACTTACTTGGAAATTTTAACTGCAGTACTTCTATAGCACGCTTACGCCTGAATAAGTGGAATGTGTGTCGGATTATGCGATTATAAAATAAATAATATTGTTGTAATGGTGATTGTAATAACACGATTTGATTTTAAAGACAACCTTACTAAAATTGAAAAATGAAATGCAATTCAGCTCCTATGAATTACGACGTGTCACATAAATAAGTTTGGGTTTCGAGAAGTTTTTTGTTAACTTTTAAACTAGTTTGTTGATGAAAATGTAGTGGAGCGGAGTCATTGTTGACCACCGGCTCGTGAGCAACATTGTTTACTTGCACAGTTCTGCAAATCACCGTCGGGGCAACGTGTTGTTACGTCTATAAATAAGGAGGTGCTAAAAGCGGCCCGACCGGGGGACGTGCTTCCTCCGCTTTGAGCGGCCGAGGGGTAAACACGGTTGAACGAAGCGCATTGTTGACACTCGCTTTACGGCCCAACCGCTCGCTCGCTTGTTCCATCTCGAACTCGACCGCTCAACTGCCTCGACTGAGTCGACTGCTTAACCAACCTCCGCCACGTACCGTCGCCGGTTTATGGCGTTCGGGGAATAAACAACTGGCGAGTGACTGCCCTGCGTGCGCGACCACCGACGACATCGCGGAAGGTGAACGGCTGTAGGCTCTGTAGACTCTGTAGTGCGCTACGACGTTAAAGTCATGCGACACTTCAGAATAAAACCTAGGAAACAATTTTATTGTCAAGCGTCCGTATGACAATCAGAGCATCTCTGTGCAATATCCTAATGTAGACTTCGTAGCTCAACCACTCTCTACTGCCTCTTGAGTTTTTGTTGCGTTGTATATCTGTGGTATATCGACACAAATTATATTTTTACTACAAGTATAAGTGGTATCTTAACTATATCTACTGATAATAATTTTCCTTAACGCAAAGTGTTATCGATATCTAATATTAAGTGTGGCGATGAAAAAATGTCACATGGTTTTTTATTCTGAATTAGCACTTTATTCGATTTATTTAACATTAGCATAAATTTAGTTTAAATATATTTTTTCTATAAAATGATCATGTCGTTATGTAAATAATTCTATTCAAAAAAATATATGATCACATTGAAAAATGTACATGCTTATTAATTTATTTATCATTTTGTACGTTGTTTTTATTGAACAAGATACCCTTGATGGCTACCTAACAAGTCAGAGTCAAGTCAACGAACTCGACAGTATAATATTTAATAAAGTGCAATACGTGCGGCCCTCGTACTAATGTATTGTTAAAGAAATAATTTAAACGACTTACAACGAAGTTGTCATTATAATTCTCGAAATAAGTGTATCTACGTGATTTCCTGTTCGCTCGGGGATTCTAAATACAATACGTTTCCATTGTTTCGTATAAATAATAACCAGAAACGATCGTTCCGTAGTTATTCAAATAAAAAGTGTCGTGTGATGGTATTTTTACCATAGCCGGCCGTTCTTGCATTGCAATCACGCGGGCGGGCCCATCTGCATGCGCGATGTAAGCCGCGCGTCCGGTATTACTCATCTAACAGTTGCTAACTATATTACATATTTCTCAGCTGTGCCATGGTTAACCTCTAGATAAAATGTCGAGTGTAAAACCAACTAACTATTATAGTCTTACAATACGAAGTAAACACGCAAAGGGTTTCCACGCCACGTGGGTAATTCTCAGGCATTATCAGCTTACAGCTAAAATAGTGCCTATTATCGGAAGTGCATACCTCTTGTTTTCTTACCTTAATAAACAAGTACAGAGTGATTTAGTATTTTTTACAAGTTGTAATAAATTCAGATAAGGCATCACCTTTAAAATACCGGTTTTAACAACGCACAAACTTGTCGTCGTTATTTTAAGACATCGATGGTTGTAAACGTCTATTATTCGCTCCCCAACGCAAGTAATTAACAAATGTTCGTTCCAATTATATTTCTATTCATTCTTTTATCTTAGTGGGAGGGCGAGTTTCGTATAAATTGTCACTTCTTTGGTGCAACGTAATTACCAGTTTATGAGTTCATCTGATATTTAAAGCTTTTGGGTACTTGGTACTATTTTAGTATTAACGGCTTTACTGTGGTACTCCAAACGACTAGTAAAAAATATAGTATGGAAATGAGAATAATGAACTAAAGTAAGAACTTTATATTGTAATAAATATTAGTAGAGAAATTATACTTTAGAAAGAATAAACAAAAGTAGAATAAAAAAAGTTATACTGAAACTCGGAAACTTCTAGAAGTCTACATCGTTCAACGGAGAAAAACTAAGTTTTCCGAGACCCGTTATTACATGAGACATGTTGCATAATGTTACATGCAAATAGCACCTAATGATATCAACATAACAATTACAACACTACTACAACAAAATAGGTATAACATAATGAATGTGTTGGAACACAATCGTCATACAGTCAATCATAATCATATTAAGACATTACTGCAATATGAATTATTTAGTCTCATTCAATGCGCTCGGACACCAAAATTATGTACACGCGAGGAGAAATAAAGGGTTTAAAAATGTATAGAGATTTTCATACTTAGTAACCATTTATCTACGCTAAAAAGTATAGTGGGGAATTTCTTTGCGGTATATTCAAAATGTTTGTCTTCATAAAAGAATTGATACGAACATGAAATAAAAAAAAAACATTTGTATTTGCAAAGCGAATTAAACGCGTAGTGACATTCTATATCAGTAGACTCAGTACGGTGCGCAATGTGTACAGTATAATATATAATGGCATTTGAATTAATAAGAGTATTTAATAAACGGCGCATTTACTAGTATATCTCTGTTGTACAAGTTGTGGTGTACAGTATGCGTCACTCGTACAATAACTGTACAACAAACATCGGTTAGTACGTACTGTCACCATCTAAATCATAATGTTGAAATGATCCATTGTTTAGGATATTAAATACTAACGTATATCACTTAGTTTAACCTCAATTGACCCATTAACGTTCGCTTTTTAAGTTTATTGGTCAAACCATTAGATTGCTGCTACTTTTTAATGTATTATTTACAGCATGAATATTAAAAAACGATATTGATACACTTCAGAAAATTAGAAGTGCGAAGAAAGAACGTTTTATGATGAAATCACGTTTTTTCGTTATTAAAATTATGGGTCATGATTCCATAACCATGAGATGGACAGTGGAAGTTTTCAACCGTTATTTTTACACACTTGCTCGAGTTTAAGCCCATTAGCTTGGTTTTGACGAGCTCCATAATAATAATAATATAGTACTTGTGAAGAAGGCCTTTTAGTGTTATGTGTTACGTACGTAACACTGATAAAAGCATGTAGTTAGTTTAAAGTAATTATTTCGTGTAGTGGTCAGAACATTAGGCCAGCTCATTTTTCAAACAACACGAGAAACAAAGCGACAACCGCAAGCGACCTAACGGCCAATACGAGGAACAAAACGACAACCGCAAGGATTAAGAAAAGAGGGCGAGCAATATATTGAAAGGTTAGTGGCTATATTGCCATTATTGGGAGATTGTTGGTGAGACGTCGCCGAGGGGACCGCAACATCTCGTCGTAGATTATTTTCGCGCAATCATTCAATAAACGTGATGGGAGCAATCGACAAGACCCTCGGCTTGCTCCTCAGAGAAATGGATCAATTTTGATTGCCGACAACTCACGTTTATTTAACTGTTCCGTCTCGAATTACACGAGCATATTCCAATTTATCACTAGAGCAGCGTGGTGGATGTTCCGGGCCTTACTAGGAACGATGACTGACTTGCAGTGGGCCGCTAATTAATTAAAGTCGATCTAGTTTTTATGTCACGTACCTAATATATAGTGGTGAAAAAAGTCTTAAATGAAATTGTATTAGGCACATTTAATTAGGAACCATTGTCTCTTACTTCACGATCTTGTAATACATACCGTGTCAATTTTTATGATGACATTCAAAAGTCACAAGATCATCAACGGATGCAGCAATGTTTAAAGATAAACACTTTTTCTTCTTCGGACATAACGACCGAGACCAAAAACGTCTTTAAAAGTTCATTTAAATATAGAACGCATTTGATTAGAAGCAATTAACGTTCAATTAAGCTACGAGTGTCCTCTTGTTTGTGTTACGTCGTCGTATCAATTGTCGCGAGACAGTCTCCGCAATGGCTCGAGTTCATTCTCGTCGGATCGTGTTACAGGAAATCATGTATAAAAGAGGTTACAGGCCCTAATAAAACAACCACCATGTTAAGCATGATTTAAAACGTTTAATAGAAAGTCTACACGATGACTTCTTGTTCGTTGTTTAAAATTGAACAATTTGAGTTGCGACGTTATTGTTTGAGGAGTTGAATTTAATCACTTTACCGTTTTAAATTTGCGAAACCAGTAACCTGAATTCGTATTCCTTTGTTGACGTGGTGCCGTTGGCCTTGCTTGTGTTATGAAAAAAGAATATTATTAACAGGACGCGTTACACACACGACTGACGACGGTAAAAATTGTAAGGTGGTAATTTTGATGCAACTTGCCGCAGTTCGGTATTTTGAGAGAAAGGAGACACATTGTATAGTTTTTTTACCAATGTTATGTTACATACAGTGTATGCAGCCGATTTCCTACAATTTTTATCTTCAATGTGAAATCGTTGGTGCTTTTATAAGCTGGTGAGCGATCATGTAACTTTAGAACTGCACCGTCATGGAGTATTGTAATCGCATTTACGAAATATTAGTTTTGTCTGCACAAAGTTTCATCACTATTCTAGGGTCCTATAGTTGGCGGTGTGGTCAAGTTAATAATTATGTTTTAGTTTCGGTGTTACTGAATCGTTGGCAAAACGGAACCTAATTCGTCCTCGGTAGAATTTTTGCGTTTGGTGTTGGCGGAAATAAGTGTAATTATTATAATACCATTCAAAACCATGTCGGTGGTTAGTTGATTTATTACTATCACAAGTTTCGCACAATATAAATGTATTATTATCATTCATTACGTTCGATTTGACAGAAAATCTATACTCCTGTATCCTTCAATGCAGTGCGAACTTAATTAAGTACCTAATTATGTTGTAACAACGAATGTCGCAACACTGGTACATAGTCTATGCATCTGAGATCGTGTTGGTTTTGATGCGCCTGATGCATTCTAAAGCACTGGCGACGTGCCTTTCATGCTAGCATCGATTACGTAGCACGTTGCCGTGGTGGTGATATTATCACAATTTACGTGTTTATCTTATTTCGAAACCAAACATTTTTATATTTATCACAGCCACAACATTAAACGCAAAAGTTGCTAGTGTGCGCGCGGCCTTTCCTTGTGTCGTTGGCCTCCGTTCACAATACATCTTTGAATAGCTTGGTAATGTTTGCTCTTCATTATTCTGAAATTGTCCATAATTTCAGAAGGCTGTGGCTTCCAAGGCACATGTTGGCAATAAAGCTGTTAGATAGGTAGGGGTCTATAATCACTGGGCAATTATAAATGTACTACGTAATATTTTAATTGATTTTCAACAACACGTAATATATAATTACTCAGGTCAACTTTTACGTAACGCTGAGGAGAAACAGATTAAAATGTAACGTAGCACGTCTTTGTTGAGACAGACATTAATAAATCTGTCACACGCGAAGCTCAACTCCGCCATTTTAAATTCGCTTGGTCTACGCGAAGTGTATTACCTACTCAAAATAGTATTTACTAAACGCACGCCTGCTATTAGTTTCTTGCTCGGCATACGTGTAAATTGTTGACGTGATGTTAGAGCGGGCTAATGCGTACGTGTGTTATTATAATAAACGCCCGCAATCGCCCGTGAGGTAGGCGGTTCGCCTCTGATTGCCCTTAGTTTCGAACGCAACGACCGCGGTCATTTGAAATCGACAGTGATTACAATTTTCCCTGGAGCTCTGTTGTGCGGGCGCAACGTCCGATGGAAAGCAGCGCTTAACCAATGTTCCGCTCTGATAACTCTCTAATTACGCTTCAGTCACCGTTTTCCTTCGACACTTGCCGGCCACTGATTTAACCCCTGCGCTTTTCACTGCGAATTTTCACCCGCAACCGAACGGCCACGACCGCACGCAGCACTTTCGCCTTTGACGCGTCTCGTCGTCAAATTGTTTCCGGAGACGGGAATATATTGTACACCATAAATATCGAGTTTAACTTTTCGACGTTTTCAGAGTAGAACGACTACTCTTTGTCATGTCAGTAACACGCCACCTGGGTAGTTTTAAAAAAGTACCGTTAAGTTGCCGCACATGCTTTTGACAGTATCTGCGTAAATAATACGCCTGAAAGAGAATCAATTAACTCCCATGTTCTTTGTAACTGTAACCGTGGCACGTTTTAGCAGCGTTTACTATCGCTCGTTACTTATTGCATTGCCTACTACAACAATGGATACATTGGACACTTTGAGTATTCTATTGTAATTGTTTGCTTACTGTTCTCGCGTTTAAACGCAATGCAAATTAAAAATGCACGTTTGGTTAGTAAGTAGGTATACCTGCGGGGAATAGACTAAACACATTCATTCCTAGTATTATAAGTTATTATATTATAATAATATAATCCATATTATAATTCCGGCGCAATTCCTGACCGGGTGCCTACATCAAGCTGATAAATAGCTTGGCATAATAATTTGTCCGTTGTATTCCAAAACACAAGTGTTTGCGTGTTTACGATCCCCGGACGAGGCAGAGCCGAATAGAATATACAATGACGTGTCATTCACATCGATTGAGGCCGCATACAAGATGCGGTATCATCATACATTATGTATAGTGTCCATGTTCCGTGTAGTAGCTCTTATCCGACCTTCGTACCGCTCATCTCTTGATCGTCAATGTACCTACATATTCTAAGTACTTTGTACTTACACCTCGAATAAAGCTTCAGCTTCAGCGTTCGAATATAAGATTACGTTAGCCGTATTCACTCAATTGGGCAATTCATTTATGAAAGAAATATGTGTATTGTGTAACGCACTTGCAAAAATGTGAATAAGTCCGGTAATGGATGGCCATGTGGTGTGGCCTGCGTGAAGCATAATGCGAGTCGAGCAATGCCGTGAGTGCCTCGAGTGCCGCGACCACAGCCCTCCGAACAATAGCCCACAATCACCACGATTGTAACCACGGCGGCGTGCCCGTGTCAACTGTCTCTCGCGTGAACACCGCCTTTGTTATGGTGATGTCTCCGAGCTAAGTTCGACGCTCTGTAAAACAAAAGAAAGACCCACATTTGCATTTTTTTTAACAATTATTCCTTTCGAACCGAAACGTGTCATGTAATATCTGTGAGCTGGGGATGTTTACCGAATAAATAATTCACGACAGGATGCCGGCCGGACGGTTAGTGGCCATTAAAATTCGGCTCACCCCGGGGATCTAACAGTCTTATTTAGGGTTTAGTTAATTGGAAATATTAACTATTTTAACGTTAAAGGCATTTTAAATAGAATACGTGCCCGAGCAGGTAGATGACAAAACCAGCCACCGAAGAACTTTTTTTGTTAACCGTAGCAGGTACACGACCCTTCTCACCAGATTGTGTACGTTTTTTCTATGGAATTGGGCCCTAAAAGGAAAGGAAATATCGTACTTTTACGAATAAGGGTCGAGATTGTTATTATGCCTTCATGTGGTTTATTTTGCACGTGTTCATAATATATTTCTCGGATAAGTCTCTTGCCCAATAATAGCAATCAATGTCCCATTTGATACCTACTTATTTAGCCAATTCTTTAGGAAGTATTATGTCTTAATATCGTAAATTAACCCAAAATCTTTTTGTTTTCCAGAACCAAACTCGGCCAGTGCAGACAATGAACAGCGCACTGGGTGCGGTGGGCACGGGCGCGGTGACCGGCGGCGTCGGCTGGGAGCAGCACCCCGTGCTGGCGCGCGCCGCCTCCTCGCCCGCGCACCGCGCGCTGGCCGGCCTGCTCGACCGGCTCGGCCACCGCCGCCTCGAGCGCACCACCAGCGAGCCCGCGCCGCCGCCGCCCGCCACCAGCCGCTACAAGACCGAGCTCTGCCGCCCTTTCGAGGAGGCCGGCGTCTGCAAGTACGGCGACAAGTGCCAGTTCGCTCACGGCGTCCGCGAGCTTCGCAACCTCCAGCGCCACCCCAAGTACAAGACGGAACTCTGCCGCACCTTCCATTCGGTGGGATTCTGCCCGTACGGGCCTAGGTGCCACTTCGTCCACAACGCCGAGGAGGCCCGCCGCCGCGAGCCGTCGTCCCCCGGCGGCTCGCTGGCGTCCCTCTCGTCCGGCGGCTCGATGGCGTCGTACATGAGCGACGGGTCCCGCTCGCCGCGCTCGCCGCACTCGCCGCGCTCGCCGCTCACGCCGCACTCGCCGCCCGCGATGTCGCCGCCCGCTCACGCCACCGCCTTCGCGTTCCGCCGCACGCACTCCCCGGACCCCGAGGAGGAGCGACTGCCCGTCTTCAACCGCCTCTCGTCGGCGTTCGGCGACCTCGTCATCGCCTAAGTCCGCACGATCGCCTAGTCTTAAGTTCAAAAAACCGAGCGTAGCGTATAAGGATCGTCCGTCACCTCAGTGCCTACTCGTCACTCGACGTCTTCCAGCCCGCGCCGAGCGCCGTCCCGCCGGCCGCGCCCGCCCCGCGCCCGCACACCCGCTCAACGAATGATCTCCAGTTTGCCGATGTTCTTTGACTACTTTGCCCCGTAGTATTGTAAAGTTTGTGTACACTGGCGTCTCGAAAGTTTGCGGTGTGAATATAATGGTATGCATCTTTTAGTTATCGGCACGCACTTGTATACCTATGGCACCTTATATTATTAGATATTTATTGTGTAGCTCGCGGAAGTCTTCCCGATGCGATCCTCCGCCGAGCGGTGTCTGTGTAAAGTTAGATTATAGAAACGTTTTATTTATTTCGTACTGCCTACCCGCGCTCGGTACCGTACCGCGAGAAGGCGCTCGTGATCTATATTTAAGGATTTAAGATAATAATTTATTATTTATTTCGAGTCTCTTTAACTGTAATAATTATTTTATAGATGCGATGCCGCACCGCATACGAACGAGGCATGCGTCGACGGGACGTGGCTCGTTACTGTAACCTCAGCTCGGCTGATTCCGCTCTCGGCGCCACCCGACCACGAGTCGAATCAGTCGTTGCCGACCTCGGGGGCTCTGTGGGCACCATTCTCTCGCTACAAAAACATTAGTCCGGAGTGGGTCCGGTGCTTCTCGGCGCTCGCTAGCCGCTGACAAGAGGCTGCCCAAGACCGCCAGCCTAGCTACGAGCTTGACTATATCAGTCGAGCGGTTTGGCCGAGAGCCGAGAAGCACCGCGGCTCGTCTGCGAGCATTTTTCTTTTTTGCGTGGAGCGAGGAGGGCGAGCGAGCTGAAACCTGTTTGAAGTTTTGGTGATTATTTTTTTCGTCCTCGCGCCCGCACCGCCGAGTCCCTCTCGCTCCGGCGCACGACGAGAACGCGCCCGGACGTAGGCAAAAAATGACAGAAATCGGAGAATGTGCCCGCCGAACTGCCGAGTTATCGTACCAATATAACATGTATAAAGATAAAGCTACTACTTTAATATAGTATATAAATAAATATATAGGAGGGCGAGGATCGGCGGCGGCCCTTCCCCCGCGCTTCCACGCCGCCGCCGCGCGCCTCTCAACGAGTGCCTTTTACTTTATAAAACAAAATAAATCGATTATAATATTTAATTTTTAGTTGACCAAGATAGATTGAATGTTTATTTATTTGTCTCCTTTTGAATAAAATATTCAAATTGGCGCAGTTATTACTTTTGTACTTTGACAGAGCTAAGTGATTAGTTTCGACGTAGGATAGTTTTTTTTTCTTTGAATTTAAAGTGTGATATTTTATAATATTTATATAACAAAGTTTAAAGTTTTAATTAAGGGACCAATGTAAGTGATTAGGAGAAATTCTGATAGAACCGACCGGTTACGTTAGCAACTTGCCGAACGTTTGTATCGTCGCACGGACACAGATATAGCTGATGTAGTTGATATTTTTGATATCGGATCTATTTTGTACTATCAATAAAGCAGCATTTGACCATTGTCGGTATTGTGTTTGATTATTGTTTGTAGTTGATTGGATAGCGATATCCGCGCATTATTTCTCAGTATCTCAGTATAGTGTTAATTTCAGAGTTCTCCATCTCAAAACGAGTCGCGGCTTGGTGACCACTAAATGATAATAATTTTGTACCTAATGTTAAGTAATTAGTTGTAAGCGTTTTCATAAAGTTCGCAAATATTATTTATTATCAGTTCATTACGAATTATAAACCATTAAAGCTGATTTATTTAATTTCTTTTGTATTTAAAACGAACATTTAAGAAGTACGATTACTTGTAACTTAATGTTAGTTATATAATATCATGAGTCATTTAATATAACAGGCATTAGTTTAAAGCTGTAGTACCTACGTGAGTTGTAATTAAGTATTTAATTTTTTTATTTAATTCCAATCTTAAAATAATTTTTCCAATAAAAATGACTACTCTATTTTCATACGGACAAAACAAAATTAAGGCTAAAGCTTGTTTATGACATTTCTTTTAAGTTTCTTTATTTCCATCTGCATTTTTATTGAATTATAGTCAAAATATGTTATGAACCTCTTTTATTTTTGTTTTTCTTACCCATACCAAATCCATTCCTGATTTCCTTCCCACATTATTTTGTTTTGCAATCTAATAACCGAAGTTACGATTATCTAACACAGTCATATAGAAACGTGTGTATTATCACTATTACTGCTTTAGATGAACACATAATTTTACAATAACTATAGGTTATACTGAGTCTTTCATGTTCAAAAGAAATGAACAAATAAACAAACATCGAACCTTAAATTTTAAAATATACTTAGTTACTATAGGCATTTAAATATAGCCACCAAAGAATTTTCTGAAACCCACAACAATACTATATTTCAAGTGCGTAGTTCGACCTAGTTCCGGTTTAATATTGAATTTTCACGCAAATATTTCCTTATTTACACGACATGTGACTGTTGATAATGCTTTGAAACAAAATATACCGTCAGCCAATACTGTTTCAAAGAGGAGTATTTGTATGTAATATCACAATAGGTAATAAATTATGCATAAGTAATAGAAATTAAGTAAAATATCGGGGTAACGTTGGTCACGGGCATACCTGGTCCAGAGAGGTAAATCGATTTTTATGGCCCAGGGGAGAGGGATAAATTCAATTTTCTTTCACCTAGGAGCAGTAAACGTATTGTAAATAAAGATTTTCGTGAACAACAGTATTATGTACCTACATATTATTATGTACTTAATTTGTGACAGTTGGCCTGTACCCCTCACATTGTGAGAGGAGACCCGAGCCCAGCAGTGGGACAAATATGGGTTACAACCCATATTACAATGATGATGATTGTGTCAGTATGTACATGCTAGAAGGCATGCTGATACCAAATACTCGGTACGCCTATGATGTTAGTAAGCACCTAGTGAAGGAAATATTTGTTATGAAAAGATACACATCACACTATTTGTCAGATACCTAAATGTTTAGATGTTACTCAATGAAACATGTTATGACATTATAACAAGCTCTCAATCTTCACAGCGTGAGTTTGCAGATTGCCTTATCAGTTGCTGACTTGCTGTTATTGGACTGCCGGTGCTACCACGAGAGTAAGTACCTACTTACCTAGTTATTAGCCCACTTAGCACGTGGCATAATAAAATAAATAATTATATGAAACGCTACAAACTCATACCCCCGCACTAGACTTCCCTTTGTGGCCTGGTGGTATGGAATAATAAATTAGACATTAGTAGATAACATTACCCGCTCCCCCCCCCCCCCCCCCCCCCCCCGGCGGCGGGGCGCCCAAAGGGAGGCGGGGGGGCCCGGGGCCTCGGAGCCCCCGGCGCCGGGGGGGGGGGGGGGTTTAGGGGGGG
>DWKA01000510.1:0-16338 GCA_018249155.1 Panoquina ocola ocola
CCCCTCCGTTGACTATCTAATTCGGAACGTTTTTTCGCTCCCCGTGCGCATTCCAATCTAATTATAACTTCCTTGGTTTATAGTAACGTTATTACCTGATGGGAAATGTTAACGTCGCCAGCTACGGTAACTGTGTATCGTAAAGCATGTTTTATTTGTGCCATATAACAATATAATAGTCATTAACAAAATCTAGTCTCGTCACGTTTAGGATAATGAACACTAAGATACCAAAATCTCATATAACGAATATCTCAGTACACGTCTACAAATTCTGTATAAATACCTCTACGAGTAAGCAATATTGGTACAAGATAATTAATTTACCTAAAATAGATGAGCAAATAGCAGCTGTGTTGTCTCCGAGCGCTTCGACGGATCCGACGGTATTTAATTACGGATTTCGTTTGATCCAAGTAGGATTGGTATTGGCAAACTCGAGTCTGTGTCGCCCGACTTGTGATACACCATATAAATAGGCGTGAAATTTGTTTTATGCCTCAAACAGTCAAAGACTCTTAGTGAAAAGAAAAGAAATTTTATTTTCACAATTTTACATATATTTTATGAATTGATGAAAGATAAATGTATGTATTGGAATTGTTTATGAATAAGACTTTTTATGTTAAATTGTGTGGGTAAAGTTTGCCGACTAAGGATAGGTTTTGACGAGAATTTCTATAAAGTCCACAAAAGCTTGGATAGCTTGATATAAGTACAAAGATAAGCCGTCTGATACACAAATGGTCCAATAGCCTGAACAGACCAACGTTTAGACTGAAAACACAGAAACCCAATGATATAAATAATATGTAGGTATACCTATTTAAAAGGAACGCGTACGCAACGATGTTTGGTTTGTAGTAACACCCAGCGAGGTGTCACTATTCTATTTTAGTCACTGAGAGACTTTTTATTAGCTATTTTTAGCTTTAAATAGTTCGTTGCCATATTCTTTACGTGTCTTATTTGAAAATGTTCTTGCAAAGTATTTCAAAAGTTCGCTAAGCTCAGCGTAGCTTGATCGCCGCGGTGGGTGTGGAGCAGCGCTAAGGTCGGTGACCTGTCCGTCTTTCACAGGCGATTTAAACAGCCTTTAGAGAAGTGTATAATTTACTGCGCTTATACTTTTCGCTGGATTAAGGGACATATTGAGACCGAGAATTGTGAAAGCAGTCAGGAAATTATAGTTATAATGAGAATGCGCTCTTATTCTGCGAGGGTCTCAGCCTTTTGTTTTATAAGTAGCTATTCAGTACAATTGGTCTTGTTGATGTGAATATGAAAGGCTGAGAGGAATCTAATTGTCTTTAAATGCTGTGGAGGGTGCAGAATGCGTATTTTAAGCTTAATGTAGAAGAATCTGAACAATACGTTGAGAAAGACAACTCTGCGTTACAATATTAGCTATTTTGTTGCCTGTTGCCGAGGACCATTTAAAATAATTTGCTGGATTTAGTCCAAACACGGAATTAGATATTTCAACAGGCCGGTAATGGCTTCACCTGTCTGTTCACTTGCGTCAATTACACTAATGCAGGCTGTGTGTAAATCTGATCAATAATTAATACCAATTATTGGGCTGGAGGACCGTAGCTCTCTAATCCCTAATACCGGTGTTTCCGGAGAATTCGTGCACAATTAAATGGAAAATTGGGACGCTGGTTATAACAACCAAAGAATGACCATGTAAACGTTTTTTATATTATCAGATTTTAGAAGTATATTCTTCTGAGTGTTGAAGCAGTCTTTAAGCTATTTTGGTGTCTTTTATGTTGTTTAATAACTTTTGCCATATTATGGCCAAGCATTCTCGATGTAGACTGCCCGATTTACGTTCGAAGTTAATAAATCGCAAATGTCACACGTTTTTTACAGATTTGGATGACATTTGCGACTTCAATTTAAAGATTTTGAATTCGATCGATTATTAATTTTGGACGTTAGACGACATTATCCTGCAAGATATCCTGATATGTCGCAGCGAAAAATAAAACAAAATAAAACCGAATTCATTAAAAGTTTATACCACGAGGTATTCTAATAACTATATACTAGTATTATCTTTGTGTCTTATACATAAACAAGTAATTAGATCGCCAAATGAAAATTCATTACTACATTTTCGTAGGACTCACAATTTCCGTATTAAGAGTGAGGTATCCCGTTTTATCGCAAAAGTATCAAGTTAATTACATTGTCACGAGGTTATTTTTCAAACCTCAGTCGTTCATTATTTTTCTTTCTATTGAGTTTTATATTCTGCTGTCAAGCCTGTGGGAAGAGCGTAGCTGGATTAATTTATGTGAAATAGATAGATTCTTGTAATTATAATGAAGATCTTGTATCTTTTCCTTCATTATGTACACGAATAATCATTTATTCAACGTTAGCTACAATTATTATAGTTTTGTAGAGTTTTAATGATTCATGCAATACTTTAACTAACTTCCGAAGCCGGTGTATTAACGAAAAGTTAAATTGTCCTAGCAAAAAAAAATCTACTACCACTTCGGAAAGATGCGCTGTCATGGAGTAGAAGAAATAGCGAAAGAAACACCCCAGCACACCTTTTAAACATAAGTACATATATCACAGAGTATTACATTTTGTCAACCTATGCGGAACTGGACGCGACACTACTATTTCCAAGCGCTCTTGTCGAAAAAAAACACAGTGTGAACATGCCCTAACTGTACCGTGTAACTGATGTAACTGCACCGGTGCGGCGCGGTGACGGCGTGAGATTGCGGCGCGGCAGACGGCGCTCCACAAGATTACTGTCACGCCGGGAAAGCACTTGATGAGCTTATTATCGTGTTATTATTATCTGCCGTGATTTGCATACGAAGCCACTTCGTAAGACAGTGTCAAACTTAGTGTAAAGTTTTTGTGTTTTCTTCATAGATGGCTGAGTTAAAGTTTGTTTAAAAAGCTAATTCTTGTTGTTGCTCGTTCACTCTTGGCAGAGTGGTCGTCAATGTTATTATTGGTAATTTCGCTTTTTCACTGGAGAGGGCACTCTTTCGCGATGCTTCTTCACTTGCTCCGGACTTCAGCTTCTCGGGAACTCTGGACTATAGACGAATGTGGTAGTTTTAATGATGTCTGTATTATCAGTTTGTGATCGAGCGCGTGACAGCTTCCCTTCCACTATTTGCTGAACAACGAGATGTTGCACTGAGTGTTTTTTCGTATAACGTGTCCGAAAGTAATGGCAGCAGTTTTTATAAAAAAAAAAACAAAAAAGCGACGATACCCATACAAACATGCATTATTATTTCACGGAGCTGTAACGGAAACTACACGATCGAAGTCAGGTAGCGCGGGGGTGGTATTCATTAATTTACATTTATTCCGACTGACAACGGCTCGGGTAACCCTGAAAATTGCGCTTTGTATTACTAGCACATAGCCGGCTCACTGTGTAATGGTCACATAGAATGAGAAATATGAGATTGTGTCGCAATTAATAATCTAATGTCCGCACATGATTGTGATTGCCGGGATTTATCGTTGGGCACAATTGTGAATTATTTCTGTTCTGTAATGTTCTATACTGTATTAATGAGAGTGGGCATTAAAATTACGTATTAGTATGAAACAATTGTTACAATTGTGAATTATTTGTTACTGTAAAATTTAGTGCCCTGAACTTCGATAAGTATTGGTATTGTTGATGACAGGCTCTAACGGTTAAATTGTGAAATTAGTCTTAGCGCCGCAGGTATATATTACATACTAATATATTTTATATACTCTTTAACGCAATATCATAGATCGTAGTAAAAAAAACTAAAATATTGTGTTGTATAAAAAGTTAATGTGCTCAGTCCACATTGTCCATCCATCCTTTATTAGTCCACCGTTGGACAACCTAACATGCGCCACTCCGACCGGTCCTGAACCTTCTGAATCCAAAATGTATTTATCTTAAAACCATATTTTTGTATTCAAACTGTTTTTTTATTGTTTCAATGTTTAAATGATGTCCAGGATTACGTCGTATCTATTCACCCCTTTAAGTTTCCCAACGCACCAATGCTCAGTGTCCCGATCCTCCCCACTTCCGTGTTACACCATCGTTACATCCATTACCGGTAACTTTGGGCCCCAAAACAAATTGTTATGATTGATATGGATTACAAGGTAACTGCGTGTTTACTTACCGACTAAACCCAAACAATTGAATACCTTAATTTACTTAACTTATGGCTTATTACCGTGTTAAGTATAGTTACGAGTATAATAATGTTTTATTATTTCAGGTAGATGCAACAGATGACGTGCATAAATTGATGTAAGTAATTTCTTTTGGATCTAATACAACTTCATGTGCCTTTTAATTCGGTGAATTTTCTTAAATTACCACCCATAACACCTCGATAATAAGGTAGTGTTTAAAGACATTATAGATCTAATAATTCTGGTACATTCCGAGAAATAAGTACCAGTAAGTATAGTTTCGGTTCCGGCGTCGATTATACGTTTGTTCTGACTAGAGTAGATATAGTTTATTTTTTGAATAGGATTACTTTACAATTGCATTAATATTTTATTGTGATGCAGTCCTCTCGATATAGGCTTGCTATATAATTATTCTTCATTGTGACTTAGAAGGAATCTAAAATTATTAATACAAGTTTGATAAAGTTTTCGGTTACACGAAAAATATTCAAAGATTGATATTGGGTCCGTAAAGAAGTAGCAATAAATACCAACACTATTAAAATATCTTGCCGTCGGGTCTTCATCGGACCTGGGACCGTAAATTCTTGGCCCGTGGACATATATCAAGGCGGTTCCTCTACAAATCATGTTTGCTAAACAAGTCGTGACGTACTAAATTTGGATGTTAGAAGGGAATTTATGCGCAGTATAATTTCCGGCCCTTTCGTTTCTTATAGCCTGTGTAACATATCACTGGAAAACATCGTAAACGAAGTCTCTGACGTTTAATTATATTTAAGCTATTGCTTGCTTTTATACGTATTACATGAATATACTTTTACGAGAGATAATGTAATTAGAAATAGGTATAATTTAATAGTAATTAAATGATATCTACCTAATTACCAACGTCATAAAGTTTCATTTCGTATACGACTTACAAACTCGCACATTGTTTTCGACTTACAAACAAGATATTAAATAATCTTTAAATATACAAACGCCACGTAAAACAATACTGTAAAATTGTTAAGATTACAATGATAAATGACAAATTGCAGGAAAGTCCGTGACAGCGCAATAGCAAGGACAGCCTATTTAACGTTCAAGTGAAATTTGTATCCATTGCATTTTCAATGCGGTTTTGATGCTAAATATTGTTTGCTGCGTAATTATGCATTCGTTTCACAGCATTGAAACTTATTGCTGCAATGGACAGCTTACAGTTACATAATAATGCAAGTTTAGCTGTTCTTTTAGTTTCTACAAATAATTTCGAATCAGAATTTTTGAGTTCAATATTTTCGAATAACTATGAACGGACCAGTGTTATTTTTGATGAGGAGTTGAAATCTAGAATGGTATTTATTTAATTTATTTATTTAACTGTATGTGTGCATTTTCATAAAGTTATCTTTATCTACTATCAACCTACCGTTCTATAAGTATTATTGCATTATTTTTAGAGTGCAACTTCATTAGCTGCGTAGAGAGCAAAAATTCAGGGTAGGGGCTCCGTCACTTGAGTTGTCTTAATCATCTCCCTCAAATATAAAGTCGAAACTACTTTCAATTGGAAGCGACTAGGGTTTGTGTATGTATAAGAGTTTGTGTTTCTTCACAGATTTTATGAGTGTATACCTACTATAGTTTATACGAATAAAACGATGCCTAATTATCAACGTACCTAATAATGTCTTTTCACTCCGTACATAGGTACATACGATTCTTATACATACACCTATTTATGTATTCTTGTAACACATTTTGCGGTCTTTGTCCAAGATTTTTACCACGTTAAACCATGAAATATTCATTCTCGAACGTTAATAACAGACAATCACTGAATAGAACGGCCTTACAAAAATGATTGTATAGAACAGGATTTCTAATTTGCGGAGCGAAGTGGCGCACAATAGAACAACGCCGTTGACCTGCCAGATAAAAAAATCAATTCCAATCCTATAGCCGCTAAATAGAAAACTCATAAACCGCTTACGCTGTATAGAGAAAATTTATTTTACCCTTATTTCGTTAGGCCCGGGCTGAGTCATGGACGCGGGCGGTACGACAATTGGGATTAGTTAAGGATTAACACCAAAATTAAAATAAAAATATTTATTCATGTAGGTATGACAGAGACACGTCTGCACGTATTTTTATTTATTACCATTTCGGAAAAGTGTTTTGTCAGCAAGTTTTAAAAGCAAAACAATAAATAAATACATCACAAGTTGTAAATCAAAAGCTGATTTTGTTTAGAATCATAGAACTTCGAGTTACGTCAATTATATCGAAACCTTTGGGTTCAAATGTCGTATAAACCATTGGCTAAAATTGGCCAAATTGGCGATATTCACTAAGGTCACGAGCGTAACACGCGCATTTGCTAAACAATCCATTTAATAAATGTTTAACTTCAGTACATACGTAAAAAAGGGTGACACTTGCGATGTTCAATTTAAAGATTTTGTATTAGATCTCTAACTAATTTCGGGCGTAATTCTCTGCCACTTATAACTTAGACCGCCACCAACCAATCGTCGGCGCCGCCTGATAGAGGACTTCTATTTTTGTTTAAAAATTCATTTCATCGGCTCTTGGACCTCGCGTAAAAATGTAATTTATACTCTCCGCGGCTGGCTGTGACGCCCGTTGACGCCTCCCGCGATATCTCTATCAAATCGGCTTTATCTGGTGTCACGTCGTTATTGATGGCCTTTCAACTATTGTGATTGTTCTTTCAGTGTCGTGACCTGCTGATTGGTCCGTTGACCCTTGTAATGAAACTAAATAACGTTATTCGTGGTAGGTTTTTACAAACACTTTTTGAACGTCAAACTACGTCATTTCTTCAACAAATCCCTACCGCGAGCGGTCCCGGGAGAAGAAGCAGCAAAAAACTACGGAGATTTATTTTTCCTGTTATGTAACTTTTTACAAATGTTTGGTGGCATAATGTTGGATGAGGATTTAATATTCGGATGGAGCTGAAGGGTAGATATTTTAACCACCTCAGAAAGATCATCTGTCGTGCCTGTAGAAAAATGTTTTTGACAAATAGTCATTTATAAAGAATTCTTATTACTTTATTAATAATAAGAAGTTCCACACCTACACAGTGAAACTTTTTTACCAAAACATATTAGTTTCATGGTTTAATCCATGGGTTAATTCAAAACGATTTTGACTGTTGACTCTATGTGGCATAACGACGTCGCGATGATGCAGCGTATCATCGCCGAGGCCATGATTGAGATACGCTGAGCTGGCCCGCCTACTACCTGTCACGTCCTGCAACCACGATAGACAGGGGCCAACGTGATGACACAGTGCCATTTGCTGCTATCGATCGGCTGAAGCCAATTCATTGCTTTGCGTTTAGTTATTAAACTTACTGTCCAATACGTGTAGCGTGAGTATCTTACTAAAAAATATTACAATTTTGCTTTTATCATCGCCTCGGGAATGTGCCTTTTGAGGAAAAGAAGAACCGGTAGGTGATTTACAGCATATTAAGTGAAACTTTTCTAAGATAAACCAGCTTCATCGACTCATTGTTCGAGATGCCCCTATCTGCTTAAAAAATGTCACAATATTTTACCAGGTCCCTTCCATTAGAGCGAGCTGTATGCCCTATCTATCTGCCTAGGAGTTAAGATACACTTAATAACCAAGGTGCAAGTTACTTTCATCCGCGCTATGCAAAGAGCGCGTCGCCCTCCAAGTCCCACCGCCGACCGTATCAAGCCACATAAGGCCATAAAAGTGAATTATGAGATTCGTCTCTGACCTCTCTTTTGTCGACAACAGATTTATCTCAACATTAGTGGCCCAATAAAACTGTCTTTGTTGAGCGACTCTTTATTTCGCGTTGTCCTCATTCGCTGGACTGGATCGAATTACTCGAGGACTAGTTTGCATCGGGAGTACGTATAAAATACAAATTCGGTTGTATTTAATTTTATGCTTTCAGTCGACGAGTTACTTTGTACGATACAATTTGTAGCTGCTGTGACGAGACTGGCAGTAATGTACTCGTAGTTAGGACTTATACAAAAATTGTGTACGAGTTTAATACAGTAATTTCGACTGTAACACAGTGCAAAAATTTCATTCACATTTTTTTACATTGTAACTAAACCATTCTGCTAATTCAATGCCAATGCCATGTAGGTTACATATTGAACACTTATTGTAATAAAAGGGAATTAACCAAGATTATCGGGACATCAAGTATCCTATGTGTTATTCCGGATTTAAACTGTCTTTCTACCAAAATTCTTCCGATTTCGTTCACCCGTTATTGCGTGATTGAGGAACAAACATAGAAACATTTTTAATATTAGAAGGATTCTCCCACCTACTCTACCTATAAAATAATACAGTAACGATTTTAAAATGCGTTGTTACTACCTTGATTTTATGGTAGCAACCTGCCAAATCTCTTTAGTATTTAACGAATAGACGTGACCCACGCTACCATCAATATTATTACCTACAACAAGGTTTATTTTCACTTGAAAATGAGGTAAACCCATCACAAATACGACCGTAGTTAAGTAATATCTGAAATATGTCATCTTGGTCGTAGCCACTACTGGATACTCCTAATTATTGTGACGTGCGAGCGTTTACCGTATGAATATCGTTGTTGGAAGGCTTCCAAGCGGCACCGATAATATTTCACTGAGATATTGCGTTTAGTGAAAATGGCCATTCCCTTTGTAATGTTAAATATTGAAGTAACCTGAAGATACAGTGTTGTCTGGAGAATGGTAACAACCATTCTTTATTACAATGACATATTCCTATTGTATAAGGTATAGGTAGGTCCTAAAGCAGTGATAGCCTAGTTGTTTGAATGTTGGTCTCTCGAACGGGAGGTCGTGCGTTCAAATCCTACACGCACCACTAAGTTTCTATAAGTTATGTGCGTATTACGAGTTAATTATCACTTGCTTCGGTGAAGGTAAACATCGTGAGAAAACCTGCACACCTGAGAGTTCTTCATAGTGTTCTCAAAGGTGTGTGAAGTTTGCCAATCCGCACTTGGCCAGCGTGGTGGACTAAGGCCTACCCCTCACATTGTGAGAGGTGACCCGAGCCCAGCAGTGGGACAAATATGGGTTGTAATGATTAATGATGACGATGAACTGGCAACCCACAGCGAAGCGTTGAGCTCATTTAGCAGGTGAATATGTAAACCAGGGATCAGTTACTAGCGTTCTTAGAATAATTCTATGCCGATACAGGAATGGACGTACCTACAATTCGCTAATCGTAAGCCGTTAAATACAGATATAAGGAAATGAATAAAATCAAGTATCAAAGCAAATTGAATTTTATCTTCCAGTGTTAAGGTTCTTTGTCGTTAGAGCTGAGAGCTACAAATGTAGTGCAAATTCGAGAAACGGATTTGAGTAGTTATTGTCTACATTCGGGAGCCGGACAATCGCTGCACTAATTGTGTAGTTAAAGTTTCGTTATCAATTAGCTACGAGTAGCTGCGACGTGGCGAATTTAGATAGCGCTCCCTTGCTTGATTTGTTCTACGTTTAAAATTACTTAATAGTTAAAAAAAATACGGCGTTTTGTGTGTGTGATGGTGGTACATAATAAAATTATTATTATATCCTTGAAAAAAATTAAGTCATTTATTGTTTTATATTATGTAATATAGGAGCACACCATCAAGCATAATTTTATAATTCTCATTGGAGACTAACCATCAGGGGAGATAAAAAAAACTCCATCCTCTTTTATATCTGCGCGCGCAATTTTTGTTCTCAATTTTTATACCGCTCCAGAAGAAGTACGGCTTGAAATACAAATAAAAATAAATCGAAAAGTAACGGACTCCATTGATAGCTATTCCTAAGTCTCATTACTCCATATTGGAATACGAAAGGCATGAAGTTAACAGTAATTTTTATACATCACAGCCTGAGGTTTAAATAGATCCAAAGGTTACGCGGTATCTCTCGGGATGGGTTCCTCTAAAATTGGGTCTCTGACAAAAAGGGTTCGCCATTGTCCAGACAAAGGTTCGTTCAACTAAATTTGTCGAAAGCTTGGGTTGACGTAAGCATTGTCTGAAATTCTGAAGCGTACAATTGTCCAATAATCGTGTATTTCACTTTGGTAGCAATTAATGGAACTAGGCCACGGTCCCGAACCCGATCTGAAGCTGTTTACATGTTTCGTAAAGTACCTATTACTATTTATTATGCACTAGTGGAAGATAAACTTTTGTTTTTAGGCTTCCGAACTTAAAACGTAACTCTTATATTTTGGTTCTGTCCGTCCGTTTGTGACATTTAGGCGTAAATATTTTCAAAATCAGTGCAATTTTTAACCAAAGTAGAATGGGAATACTCAAATTATTCCCAAATGTGTGTCTTATCCGATTCTTATCATCCCTGAATATTTTTATCGAAGTCTTTATAATGTCAACTTTAATTTCTTTGTTCTTATTCTTGGATTTAACGTTGACTTCAAAAAATTATTCCACAGTCTAATAAAACGCTTCTAGAATCACAAGCAGTTTTTCAGCACGAAGATGAATTGAATGTGATTTTTCGTAGCCTGTGGCAGATATGGCTATGGGTCGGCTTATCGTATTACGGGCCTCTTTTCCTTCGTTAACCGTAGGAGCTTTCTTCTAATGAGGGATGAAGCCTCAATGTCAGTGGAAGGATTAGCGTCGACTTTAGCCGTGTAATAATTTCGTGCTTAACAATACGTGGAATAATTACGATGACTATATAAATAATTACGTGTTTTTATGATGTAAGCATTGTTAAGACGATCGTTGAAACATTTCATATAAATAGAAAATAAAAAGTAATTATAAGATTATTATAAGGTACATTTTAATAGGAGTAAGTGGCGGACTCTCGTGCCGGAGACCGAGATCCATAGAATTGAAATAAAGCTTAAATATCTTCAAAAATATTTAATTAAATAAGTATGAAAGAAACTGACAGAGAAAGGAACAGTAAACCGAATTGCACTGAAACTGCATTGAAAAATTCGTCGCAATTTAGTAACTTTCTATAATTTTGTATGCTAGCGGTATTCCAGAATAAATCTCAGATGTTCAAGGTAGTTTAATGCGCTATCAAATAGTTTGGATTTAATATTTTAGAATGCAGATTGTTCAGTTTCACGCTCGCAGCGAGTTAGAGAAGTGCCGTGGGGACAGCGCTGCCACAGATAAAATAATTACAATGATTTGCATGTGTTGTGGTACATTTATAAATCATTAATACCTATAGATGGTAATTTTACATAATACATGTTTAATTTTGTGTTCCAGTGTTTTAGTTAACATGTTTAAATATTGTTATGTAACAATTAAAAGTCTAACGTAGAAATAGCAGTTTTGTTATAGTTTCAGCGACCTGGGAGATTCGTCTCATATCAAAAATAGTAGAGATAGTTTTATTAGATTTGAAAAGTCCTCTTTTCGAGTCCTCGATGCGAGTGACGTTGCTGAACAACCTCACTGAACACGACAGGCGTAATGATATTTTGTGTTGTGATAAATACTGCTCATATTGGTTACATTCATATCAGCCATTGGATGTGACATGTCTAGACAAGTCGATCATCCGAGGCATGGGGCCGAGACAAGCCCCAAGGTATGCATTCACTTAATCTTCATCATCATTACGACCCATAATTGTCCACCTGTTGGGCTCGGGTCTCCTCTCACGAGATGAGGGAGACCATATACTGCACCACGCTGGCCAAGTGCGGACTGGCAGAATTCACACACCACTGAGAACATTATGGAGAAATTTTTATAATCAACTTTGCGAATAATGTTGAAGTTGCATCATAATTTAAATTAAAAATATCGTTATCATAATATGGACGCATTTCTGAAAGGGCTCATAAAGGAACCGACTGGCAAAAGATTGTGTATTTATCTTTCTCTTCTACTTATTACTAAAGTTGTAAATAAAACAATAACAACGGGAACTGAGCATTGTTTAACTTCAACTACATCACAATTCAAGTAATTAGTTGAAGTTATTTCAGAACTGAAGACTGAGCTTACAGTTAGCAAGGAATTACGGAAACCGATGGACATGAAAACTTGATTAGCGAGTTGAATAGAGTTCCGACCGGCGGAGCGGCGGTACTTGCGGCTTGTATACAGAGAATCATTTTGATTTTGAGGAACTTCGTAATGAGTATTTGGAATGAGAAAGGAAGCATAAGAATCCTACTAATGTTATAAATGCAAAAGTTTGTTTGTTTGTTACCTCTTCACGCAAAAATTGCCAAACCGATTTTCATGAAATTTGGCATACACATAGAGGGTAACTTGGATTAACACATAGGATAGTTTCTCGCAGGATCAGTCAAAAACTACGCGGGCGAAGCTGCGAGCGGAAACAAGTGCTTCACATTTCGAATTATCTTTTATATTTGGAATGTTAGGTATAGCTACTTATCTACACTTATATTACGTAGATAGAGGAAAGATTTATATTTTTGTTTCTTTGTTTGAATTGAATAAGCTCAAAAACTGATCCTTTTATCCCGTAAATAAATCCTGTGTGAATATGTAGGTACTATATTTTTCCCGAAGTTAAGCGAGAGTGAGTAGGTATTACTGAGTACGCTAGTATTCTACTATAATTTTACAGACATTGAATATTATTTTCCCAGCGCCTGTAAACATTCAAATAAATCCTATTCCTATACACATAACAATAGTATAGTCGAAGATGTATTGAGTATTATTCATAATACTCTTTATCGAGTTACGAGTATTACCTCGCGCTTCTCTAGCAACTAGCAAAAAGTCTAGAGACCAAACAAAGCAATAAAGCATGTCCAAATTTTATCTTTGATTCAAACCTCTAGCGGTTATGCGTCCTCGGCGAATAGAGCGGATGAAATACTGAAAATACAAATCCAAAGGCTGGACCGCCCTTTCGGTGTTCCGATTCAAAGCCACGCAGCGAAGTAGTCATGTTCTAAATTAGAATAGACAAAATCTGCCTCTAAAGTTATGTTATTTCATATAATAGCACAGAAACGTTGGGGATAAATTCTGTACTATATATTCAATTGCGGTAGAAGTGGTAGAACCCATGTATTTAACTATTCCGTGGACCATGGTTGCCCGAAGTACCACCACCCGATCTATTTCTGCTGTGAAATAATTATTGAATTATTAAGTAATTAAGCTGTTATAGCAATGGTGTTTCTATTTCAAGGATTTTCTTGGTTACCAGCTACACTTACACATAATAAAAGCGTCAATAATCTGCTCTCTGTATTATAAAGTACCTAGTACAAGTTTCAGTATGTTATGTTTATTGAATTTTTACACACACAACACTTATGCACGTAAATTTTTATACTACCATTTCGGAAGTGGCTTTGTCATGAACGACAAGAGATAGCGAAAGAAACTCCTCAGCATATAGTCTTGGAATCGCTCTAGAGCTTTGTACGGTCGATGTGACGAGTCGTAGAACAGGAACAATGTGTAGACCGCCGCGGGAGACTCTGAAAGTCAATTACAGAATCCAATAACAGCGGGCGGAATAAGTGACTTTGCGAACTTGGGGGATGACGGTGCGGTTATGTAGATGCGCGATAAAAAAATAATTTACTAGTTGGTACTAGTTGGCAACAAGGTATTCGTTTATCTGCGACAGGTGTTACGAATCATATTAATTACTTACATTACGGAAATCATCATTCATCATCATTACAACCCATAATTATAAACTTTCGTCATAAGAATGTTTTTTCAATTTACAGCGTGGCATTTCCGCAATGAGGAAACCTGCACACCTGATAGATCTCCATAGTGTTATTAAAGGTGTGTGAAATCTGCCAATTCGCACTTGGATAGCGTGGTGGACTATGGCCTGTACACCTCACATGGCGAGAGGGACACCTGAGCCCAGCAGTGCGACAATTAAGGATTGTAATGATGAATGATAATGAAGACAATTACTCGTATAAAATGTACAGTAAAATAAATACATGCAGTTATTAAAACATTTAAAATTCAATTCCATCATTTCCAGTTTTCATTAAACCCATCCACGTGTTCATACATCGGAACGGCCCAGTTTAATACTCGTAACGGCCTTTAGCCGCTTAATGGAACGGAACTACGTTTTAAAACACTTGTTTTACATCGCTGCGGAAGTGACGCATTGCTGGTCTTGTGCTGCCCTCTGTTGGGAATAAGGAATAAGACGTACTGCCTCGTAATAGGGGACTGACCTGGAGTATGTTTGATCAATTTGTTTGTTTAGCATCGGAATACTTATGCCTAAATTATGACTAAAGATTATAGTGAAAGAGAAGTCAAAAACTATAAATCAAAATAATTTATTCATATCGGTATCACAAATACACTTATGTACGTAATTTTTTTATCTACCACCATTTCGGAAAGTTCATGTTCATGGAAGACAAAAAATCGCGAAAGAAACTTCTCAGCACATCCTTTAAATAAAATAACCGTTTTACATACATTGGATCATCGTAGACTACGTAATGTCCGAATTTGTTTTTCGGACGTATAACGTAATTCATTTCGAGACGGATTGCTTGGCAGGATGCTAAACCTTCCTAATGCCAGGAGAGCCATCGCCAATTTGGACTGACGGGCAGGCCGATTACACTGGCCCGTAATAGGATTACGTGCAAATTATACTACGGTAACAGTCTCCGTCAGAGCCTCCGTCGGCCTCGGGATTGTGTCAATCGTAACTAAACGGGGAAGTTAAACAACGGTGGAGGCGGTTGGCCCGAGAATTGGATAGGTGACCGATAGTGACGTAGTAACATGGCCGCTCCCCCGCCCCCCTTGGAAATTTTATGTATTTGTATTGTACTACTAACTTATTTTCGTCAATATAAGTTATTATTAATAAGTGTTTAATCCTCCCCTGGATAAAATAAAATCTGTGTGCGTCATATGCGATTGTAGTAAAGCTTCCTTTCATTTGCAGCTCTTTTAATATTTATCAAGGTTGTCTGAAACATAAATGTTAAAGATAAGATGTATGTTGTACCTACTCGTATATCTCTGTAAATCCGAAATCTTATTGGTATACAATAAAGAGGATAATGTATTCAGTACTCTTACTAATGACGTGTGTAAACTCCGTCCCTAATGCCTCTGTGCATTGGGACATTATGTACCAAATTGTCCTCCCACGCTAGAGATTTCAGTTCGAGTCTAACGCCCGAATATCAAACTTCAAAGTAACGCAAATTAATCAAGGTTCGTAGCGCTCGATAAATCGAAGCTACAATTATTTTGAGGATTAAATCTGTTGTCTATGAAATGGGTATGAATACTCTTGTACCAAAGTTTCAATTAATGACGAATTTCAGTGCTTTGTAGCTTTTTTGTTGTTTAAATAATTTAATTCGGGGACAAATGAAGGTCACGTTTGGGGTTGTTTTGTGATTTTGGAGTCTTTTTCCATGTGGATTTATGTGAAGTCTCATGTAATTTTGTCTTTGCAGGATAATGCCTTAAAACCAAACGTCGTTAATAATTGCGGACGTTCCGACTTTCCCCCGTCTCCCTAGGCAAACATTTGATTTTCTCTGAGCCAAAAATCTGATTTTCCTCTTAAATATTTACCATGCCTTAAATTAAGAACAACTAGAGAGCGACTGATAATTTCTAATTATAACAACTTCTAAAAATGATTGTAACTTTTAACATTAATGGTAACCTGGGGTAAAAAGATGATAACGTTGCTTGTAATTAAATTTTCGATGTACAAACTCCATAAAATATAAGCTGGCCGTAACACCGCTCGGCCCTAACATTGCATATTTTAGACCCATACCTCATTAGGAATTTCCTACGGAAGGGATTGGATCAGGGATCGTATTAAATATTTAAGTTTTTTATCTCCATACATTATTTTACGCGTAAAGTTACGTTAGGCTAGTGTAGTAAGTAGTTGTACCAAGAAAGATAAACGATATGTAGATAAAATCGATAGTTTGAATTATGAAAACAACACAAAATTGTAATGTACACTGAAAACCTTAAGGCGCTGTCCTATTGCCATCGCTCGTACGTACGATGCTGCGATGCGATTTCATAGTGACGCATGACGTTGCACTATGACATGGCATCGCAGCATCGTACGAGCG
>DWKA01000511.1:0-16333 GCA_018249155.1 Panoquina ocola ocola
CACAAGTGCTTACGCTACTTAAAACGGGTCAGGTCAATGTATGAGGTGTTGTGTGAATTTATTTATTATTATTTATTGTTACTTTGAATTGTGAAATGAGTCCTCTCAAATGTTACGACTTTGCCTATCCATTGTGTCTACAGAAAATCTTTTTGATTTAATAATATTTTTTATTAAGGCCTACAGGATTGTCTACCCGTAGAACCCGTAGAAGCATATAATGACTCATTGTTTCTTCTAGCATTCATTTATCCAACTAGTTCTCGTCTCGCTCGCAGCTACTAACTCGATCGATCACAATATGGATACAAATCGCTAAGTTATGAGTGCTCGTACGATCAAGAATACTTTATAAAACTTAGACTTACCTACATTAGCTAAAACGTTAAAATGAGTACGAGCAAAGTTTTGTAAATGGCAAGGGTAAGGCGGTCCTAATTAATTAATTCAACCCCTGAACGCGATATCACGAGAACCGCCAACTGAGTAAGTTGAGGATAATGTGATATTAATGTTATTCGCACTAATTTGCTAGCGGCTCCGGAATGAGGTCACGCTAGCTCCAAATTGTCTAAATAATTACTGAGCCACTAGGCCACTGCATACACTGGCTCCAAGAACTTTCTAGTTTGTAAGTAATTAGGTTGTTGAGTTAGAAATACATCACGGGTGACTATTGTTCTCGTTATAAAAATGGTTCTAAATTAGCAAGCAACCCAATGGCGGGTAGGTAGGATATTATTATGACGATTGCAGTCTGTGAAGTTAATTACTGTTTGTTCTATAATCAAACTTCTTTTGTTTATTGTCGTTACGAAGTGGTGTATGTATCTTATCGGCAAAAATACCGAAAAATCGGTTGATTTAAGATCACTTTTAAGTAGTACCTACCTAATTCTTAAATATTTACATCGATAAATATGTTACTATTAAATATTGTATTTTGTGTTTTTTTATATACCTATCTATTTTGAATTTTGTCGTTCAAGACCACCAGTGCCCATCTCAAAGTTGACCGCAAATACGCTGAAATGTGTTGCTGTATAACTTGAGTTGCGGGTCACGTGAATAACTAACATATTCACAGCATACTTACTTCAGGAGCCGTTGTGTCGTTCACGTAGATGCTGTCTCTCTCACGTTCCATCCAGCAGGGAATTTAACTGATTGCAAGAGGGAGACGCACTTAATTAAAGTTTTAGCAGTCGCCTAGTCGCGCTGTGCAATATCACGAGAATCTCTACGTTCGGTTTGGGATAGTGTGACGATAATTTGCTTCATTTTGCAAATTGCGTCGAATTAAGCACACTAGTATGTTTGTCTAAATAAATACTCCTTTGCAATTCAAAAAATGATAAATAATTATGTATAGCTATTTTTTAAGTCATCAGTGAATTATTAGTTTCGAGAATAGAGTAGTATTAGATAGGTAGATTTGTCATCGCATCGAGCATATTATACCTACCCAATAGAGTGGTAATGTTATACGTTTTGTTCGAAAACAAATAACACCAAAACACTGCGCCGGTAGCTGAACTCTGATTGGCCGACACACAGCTTACTTAGTCACTTGTTGGTGCGGTACTGTTTTAAATAGTCATTTATCAGCGACAAATTACTGGTCAGTTTCGGATTTTTCCAGCTTCCATTACTATTCTATTGGTTATGTGCTCGATGGCCACAGCCTTATATTATCTTGCTGTTTTTGTTGCGTTACAGTGATCACTTATCATCAGATCTGGTCTGCTAGTTTGCTGTCTTTTTACATAGAAAGAAGTCAACTGTATAACAAAATATTCTAATCAACTTGTTCATTAGGTAGATTTCATAATGCAGATGCAGTTCTTACCAGCAACTAGGAAGTAATAAGGATCTAACCCTGATTTCAACATAACATATATTATGATCTCTGTTAATATCTTAATACGAACTGTTGTTGTTTTATCATTTTATGTTTGCTGTCTCTACTACGTGTTAAATTTAGTAAGTGAACTACTAATGATAAGGAAACAAGAATAATAATTTGTCACAAGTTTATTCCCAATCTTTGGACCCTATAATGCATTAAAACTAATAATGACATAAATACAATATTGCCATAAATTAAAAGTTTCGAAATTAGGACTTCATAGCGATTTGCTATTTAAATCTACGTCTTCTGTGTAAAACCAATTTATAAGAACAATATCATCACAAATGTTTAATAAAGTTTTTTAAAAGTTGCAAACTCGTTTTACAAGAGGACGTAAAAAGCTGTAGTCTACAAAGCAAGTTCAAAGCTCAACTTTAATTTATTATTATATCTAATGTAGTTATCCTAAACTAGACACCTATATAATTTACTAAAAGTAACATTTAATATTACAAGAATAAGGTTCCTTATAAATATTAAACAGGTTCAGTTTCTATAACAGTAAACAGAACCAAGTATTAAAAAATATTGTCTGAAGATTGAAAAGACTTTGTAATTGAAATAGAATACAGAGAGACTCAAGTTTGTTGAGTTGTACTTGGAGACTCGAGATTAGAATTCGGAGGGATATCGGTTGAATAAAAACTTCGATTGAGGATGAGCTCAATTTATTTGAATTAACAATGATGTCTCCAATGCCACAATACTCCATGAAGTAAGAAAAGAAAATTAATGAACATCTATAAAAGTTGTAATAATGATAATTAAGCTAAATTTATCACTATTTTTACAATGTCATTATGTTTTTCTCTTAAACCACAATAACACTTTACCATTGCTCTAAAAGCTTTAAATAATCAAGTCACACAAATCTAACAATTAATTACTAACTATATAGTTTGTATGGTTTACTTTGCTCGATATACAAATAAGTTTCAGCAACGACCTAACACTTTTGTCACCGAAGTTAAAACGAAACCATTAATACTGAAATCCGAAGCGAACAGCTAAAAATATTTTGGTAATTAAGCCATATCATTAGCCTACGAAGTAACAATTAAAATAATGTTAAAATGATCTAATGCGACGATTTAAAGTAACTTGCGCGACACTACCCGGGTACTACGCGTAACGGCCGCGAACACAATCTATTCCACATATTCATTTCCAACGTACGAAAACAACACTTACTAGGTATTTGATACTCCCGAACGATTATTTTATTTTTCTTTATGCTATTCATATGTATCTCTTAGATTAGTATTTAACTAAATTTATTAAGGGGCACAGAATTGATATGTTTCCGATGCACGGCGTTTGTGTTACCGCTTCACTTAACCTAACTTGCAAGGCGATGCTACACCCCTACTCTACCCTATCACATGCGGGCCAATGTCACGCGTCTCCGGTCGCAACCTTTTCAAACTAACCGCCTCGATTTCACAGTAAACGTTAACAAAATAGTACCGCTTCAGTTTGCACAGAGCTTTCTCGTAAAAAGAAAAACAAACCGGGAATCCTCAGCCAACAAAAGACATACGCAAGCGAAAAGTAAGCGAAGATGGAGTCATTATCAGATCGCCCGGGTCCGCGGTACCGTACCGTACTCGGCTAAAGGTTTCTGGTCGCGAGCACCGCTGTACGAGCAACAACAACACTCCCGCACCGCAAACAGGACTCCCGGACGCAGCCGCACTGAGAATAACTCGGTCGTCGAGCGACAACCCTCCTGAACCAACGCTGAACGCTGAAGACTTAGCGTGACATGTAGCCAATTGCATTAAGTAGTAGACGAGGATACAGAATAAACGTCTCTATGAAACCGCTCTTTACTTCTAATTACACATTAATATTACACGATGATATGTATCGAGTAGTCCCGCAAAAGGTGACGTAGCCGTGTCCTCAGCCACTGGACGTCTCTTACTCGCTAGCTACGGTTGTTGGACGGAATCATGGCGGCGGCGGCGTCACTCGCATCCCCCCTCGCCTACCATCGTGACAGTTATGTCTTCAAATGGTGCACGAGATCGGTACATAAAAAACGCTCACGCGCTACGAGGGCTTCCCACGACAGATGTACTGAATTTCGGAACTCCTAATCTACATTCTAACAAAAATCAGAGACGTCAGTTAAATCGATGATGGTTACGCATCCATCTCTGACAACGATAATCAGATAGACGTGGCTAAACAATAACAATTTAATTTAATTAAGGTCTCTGTTATTTGTTAGAATGTAGATTTTAAAGTGTTAATCTGAATTCCATTATTCCAGATCTCTCGTGCAAGCCATCATAGAACGCGAGGTACTACAACAGAAAAGAAACAATAAACTTTTCGTTGTATCTGAAAACGTGCCGAAAGACGCCGCTCGCCGAAGGTGTGGGAGATCGCTACTATACTATTACACAATTACTTACATACAAATTAGCATATTATATATCGAATTAAATAAGTAAACATTGACTTAGCTTAGTTATTATAACTGACAGTGAATTATGAATATATTAGAATCAGATATTTTTAGTCACGAAATTCATCTGGTAAAAATAAATATAGTTTAACAACAGATTAGATAGTTAATACAATGAATATTTATAAGTTGGTATTGTATTTTGTTATTATAATATTATTCATTGTTTATAAAATAAAACATACCCACCGCACGTTGAATACACAATTTGAGAGAATGCATTTGTTTGTACGCGATCATCGATCGTTTTAAATCGAAACATTGTGAAGACATTTGCTCAAATATTGGGCCCAACATGCGGAGCGACAATTCTATCGACCCTGATACTCGACGAACATCGACGTACAGCATTCGCAAACTCCGAACGAATACGAACCTTGCAATACATCCGCCAGTAATACGCGCCCTACAAAATACGAGTTTGGTACGCACTGAGGTTAGTATTAATAATTAGGTATATTGTTTATCTTTGGTCTACACGCCATGACGCTCTGTATATATAGTGTGAAAGTTACAGTTACTATAAATAACGTATAAAATTTAGCTAAGTCAAAAATTGACGATATTTCTATTTATATATTGACTAAGAGATTTTCATAAGAATTCACATGCGGAATTTCTGCCTTAAGACGACTTCGGTCGCGTGAATACCACAAAGATGTCTGTCGCTTTAAGATTTCATTCCGAATATCCAAAACTTATAATTATAGCCTAAGCAGGGATTTTTTTTTACTTTTTTTTTCGTATAATTTTTACATGTTTACATCAGCAGAATATGTCACTAGATACCTATTATATAAACATTAAGATCTTATATTTGGTTTATTGCTATCTCGCACTGAAGTGTACTCGCAATGTCACCGACCGCGCGTCTCCTCACCGCACAAGGTAACAAGGTAACTAAGTATCCATTCCGTATGCGATAGTCAACTAGCTAAAAATAAAAAATATATTAATTTTTCATTTGATTAAACCTAACACTTCAGTTAATTTAACATCATTACACCGTTTCATTATTATGTATGAATAACTTTCATTAAATAGTAATAATGTAACTATACGGAACCTCTACAATAAATACCCTTATCTAATTTATAATATTCACCTAATGGTTACACAATAAAAGTAACTACTAAATTTTAAAAATTAGATTATTACCAAAAAGCTCGTCGAAGCATGCAAATAGAATAATCGTTTTCACTATTCAGCGATGGCGCGGTCGCCGAGAAATTATCTCTAGTTACAATATGATTACACTTATTTAACTCTCATAAGGCCAAGGCTAAATTCTCGCAACAAGACTGAACCGATCTCGATCGTATCGCATCGTATACAAAATAGTAACGTCTAAAGAAACCCATAATCAACAGTTTATATATAATTTACTAAGAAGTCGTTCCGAATAAAGAATCACAAAGATTTGGAAAAACGTTTTCCGCAAGGCACAAGAAAGATGAGCGTGTCGGTGATGGGAGAGAACTTGGAGAGAGATTGGGAGAGAGAGAGTGGTGGTGGTGTAGGAGAAGGCAGGAGAGGAGAGTGACGAGGGATACGATGCGAGTCGTCGGGGCCAGCGTTGCCACTACTTGCCACCGAGGTCCGAGGGCGACAGTGCGCTTCCTGTCTCGTCAGTACATTGTACGTCGTACGTCATAATCCATAATTATTGCAATAATACCATTTACAGATAGAAAGGACCGTAAAACCAACACTAGAGTGCCAGCGTTTTAACGAGTGAATCAACATTATAAAAATGACTAAGAAAGCATAGGTAAATATAATTTGAAATAGTCATGAAATTCATTTAAATACGCTAACATTATTGAGACTAAAACGAAAGTATCGTTATTATTACATACAAACTTCATTTAAAATCATTCAACTTGAAATATTATTTAACAAAACGTAATCTTTCTATGAAGGGCACCTTTGGTTTTTAGCTTATTCGAATGAGACATTATCCTAAAATGTTTAATTTCTGGTATTACACTATACTTCAATAACAAATCCTCTCAGTTGTAAACATCGGCCTCGTAAAAATAAATATACAAACTTTTCCCATACAATAAGTTAGTTGTAAATAAATCTTATATTACACGATAAAATGATATTAAATAATAAAAAAAGATTACAATTTAGATGGAAAATAATGATTTCAATCATTAATATTCTCATTGCGAACGAGATACATTAAAACTGGAATGTTAATAATAATACAAATAACCATTTTTATGCTAAATTTGGTATCAACAAAACACACCACACCCTTGACGCATTGAAAACAATAATGTATTATAAACAAAAAAATTGTACAGGAGATGCGAGCGTTCACTGCTATACCTATATACAATGTACAAACAGATTTGAACTTGATCCTAGCCGCCGCGGTGGTTTGCGGCGAGTGTCGCCCCATCTCCTGCCATACCGATGCGAGGATCAAGATTGCGCGTCCCTCAGTTCGCTGGTTGTCAAGTGCCAAGAGTCACGAACGAGCTAATGCTGTTCGCTCTCTTCTCCGCTTTTGGCTCCCTGTCAATAGAGAACAAACATTAGCAGTGGAATTCAGAAAGAGCAGTGCTATCTCACCGTTTCTTAATTTACTGTCAAACAGGCATTTAGTGTAACTATTGTGCTTGGTGCAAGGTGAGACATTAGTATCCAATACTGTACCTATGACTTTGGAAACCATAAGGACTTTTAGATTATTTCATACTAAAACAATACAATTAAAAAGAACAAGTTAATTGTGGATTGATATGGAATCCAAAGTATTAGAGTTTTGATATGACGATACGGCGCAGACTTCGAGTTATAACTTACAACGTAATTGAGACAAAAATATTAACATCTTCAAAGTTTTTATTGCAAAGTCTCCAAATTTGACGAGTGCTTTACATGCGGCGCTGTCAAGTATCCACTCGAAAGTTGAAGGTTAAACTCGAAATCTCGCAGCGTCGATCTTATTGTGCGCGTGCATACTTCATGTGCGAGAATCCAGCCGTTGTGTGCCAATTTATGCCTGGCGTATTCGAGGTGGATGGCCCCCTCCGAGCTGAGCAGGAGCGCCCCCTGCAGGCGGGCGAGGGCTCCGGCCGCGTCAGCAGTGCTCGCGAAGTCCACGAACGCCACCGGCCCCGCGCTCCCAGCGCCGCCGGTCATCAGACGCAGCCGCGAGAACCCCGGACAACTGTCACCATCATACTCACATGTCCTGCACTCGTACCCTTCTCGTGTGTCTCATGTTCAGTTTTTTTTGCTGTTCCCTTCGTTACTTACGACCAATTTACTGTATCTGTATCCGTGATTTTAATTTGTTTGCTATCGCCCCGTTATCCGATTGTGTTGCAAGGTCTCGTTTATTTGACAATCTCCCTTTTCGATTGTAGCATGTACCTACGTTAGAGTTTTGGAATAGGTGCGACTTATGTTGTATACCATTATAATAATATGTGATGTTCTGTGCGATTAATACGAGTACAATACGACTAGTGTGTAGCAAGTGTTGATATAATATAAATGACGCTTGAATGTCATGCTTTGAAGTGGTACGGGTGCAGGCATCATTTTCTCACACAAACGACAACGTATTGCGAAGTCTAAAGGTAAAAGGCCTTTCTGATTTGTCATTGGTGTGAGATAAGCTGGTCACATCAAGATACAAATTAATATCCAGCAATGGACGACATAGTGATATTCGGTGCTACATGCACTGTGAACAATACAGTCACATAAATACCTAGAATTATATAATTTTGTCGTGGTTTAGTAGCATATAAGACTTTACGGACTCAATTACCATGCATAGTAATATAAATATAGTTTCGACTGGAAATATTATTCTGAACATTAAGTAATGAAGTTTTTAGGCAACGGGATGTAATCCATTAGATGAGGCAATTGGTCACTTGGCAATTGGTTTACTTATTATCAGAAAATATGTGTTAAGTAATAGTAAAATTCTTAGTTATGTCATCTAATTGTGTTTTAAAAACTCCTATCCGTAATATATAATTTAATTATTAAAATTGTAGTTAATACAAATTTCCAGTCGATACTTTTGAAGCGTGCTCTTTTGCAGCAACATACCTGCTGAATATTTCTTTCAACTCGTGTTCGGAGACGAACTGTCCGAGGTTAGCGACGAACAGCGTGGAGCACGGCGGGGCCGGGTGTCCTGGGTGGCCGGGATGCGCGGGATGACCCGGGTGCGCGGGGTGACCCGGGTGCGCTGGGTGACCCGGATGCGCGGGGTGACCCGGGTGCGCGGGCGGCGCTTGCGCATGCGGCGGCACCCCCGCACCCGGTGACCCCAGCGCGGGCGCGGGTAACACACAAGCGCCCAGCGTCAGAGGGGTCTGCGTAATGCAAGAATAACGTTACTATAAAATATTTGTATTTCTTCTTTTCTCTACGTTCTTGACGTATGTCATCAGTGGATTATCAGTTCATTTGTCAGCTTTTCACATACAAAATGTGCATATCAAGTACTCACGTGGTGTGGCCTATCGGCGGCAGCTAGTCAGAGGTAAGAACGGACTGGCGCCATCTGGGGGTGGATGGCGGGATGCACCAGCCCGTGCGACAGCGTCGGCAGCTCGCCGCCGTACGCCAACGGGTGGTGCCACAGCTCAGCGCCTCCGCCCGGGAAGAACGGGCTCGCTAAGTCTGCATCATCATCATCACACAATCACACGCTTGAACGCGACAACCATCGGCACCGTGTAAGCTGTGGTAATACCTTATCGGGCATGACCTTGAAAATTGTATTTCGAGTGTGCTAATTTTCAAGTTCATGCCTTACTTTGTTTTAGCACGAATTGTTGTTGTTAGGCTGTCTTGTAATACTAACATCGTTGTGAGATTAGAATACCTAGGTACTAACGTAGTTTATTTACAAAGTGCTCATGACATGTTTTCATGTTTAAAGACTTGTCAAGTTACATTATTTCATCAATGAAAGTTTATTACTACAAGTCGAGATACGTACGGCTTTGCGGCGTTAGCAATTAGATTGTTCTTGTTAAATTTTAATACCGTACGTGAAATTACATTAATATATTCCGCATGAAAACATGTGACATGAATTAGTTGAGAGTGGCAAGGAACCCGACAGATTAAATTGACAGGTAGTATATAGCTTCACGGAGCTAGGCTTTGCGTGGTACGTGTAAGCGATTACAGATACTTGCCCAAATTTGCGTTCGCTCGAGACAATTATAAATAGAATGCTAAGTAACCCATAATAAGTGAAGAAATGATGATAAACATATCGTTTATTGAAGGCCATCGTTTCCAGTTTACGACATGGATGTGGTGAAAGCGTTTTAATTTTTTAATTTTAAATGCGAATGTAATAATAAACTAGGTAGTCCACCTGATGGTAAGTGGCCATTGCAGCCCATCTGCAGCCAATCTGAAATGAAACAGAAGTTCCATCTTAGGTTGGTCACAAACGCGTTGCCACTCCACAACTCGATAACAAGAGTCTCCTTGGATAGTTACAATTACTAGTCGTTTTTTCGTGCGCGATGTGTATCGAAAGGTAAAGTAAATCAAGAGAATTCATCGGTTAGGTAAGATGAGTTCGAGGGAGGGGGTTCGTGGGCGATTCGAGCGAGCGCCGGGCGGTGTGCGTCGGCTGTACTTACGTCCAGTGAGTGGGTGCATCAATGCGGGGTGTGCGGCTGGCGCGGCGGTGGCAACGGCCGGCTTCGGCTTGCTGACCTTCGTGTTGCTTTTAGCGAACTCCAGCCGAATCGTTTGCGGCATGTCGGGGTCGAACCGGACACCCTGCTGTGAACAGCCGCGAGCGGTGCGGCGCTCCGATATAATGACGATGGAGGTCGGGTGCCGTACGCCCCTAGTGGACCCTCGGCCCACTAGGAGAGGCAGTGGACACACGCATTAGGGTTGGGACGTACGCAACTTTGACAACATTGGCACTGGCTTTGAGGACTCAACCGTCTGAGACTCGAATGCATCGATCGAAATTTAAATTCTCAACGTTCAAGGAACACTTGATAAAATCGAGAAATTGCAACTGACATGAATCGATATCGATTTTTCGATCGGTTTGATTGCAACCGTTCGAAGTTCGCGCCTGCGCCTGCTATGGTGACTGAACACAGTGCTCGGGGTGTGACATCAAAACCTGTCAAACAGTGACATGCAGTTGCGTATTTACACCGTAACATATCGATCACACTCCGATATCGGGCGCTTGACGTCCCGACTTGATGGCTCGGCGATTTGATATGTGCATGGGTTTAGCATAACTTACGATGCGGTTACTCGACTCAGGAAAATGTTATACCAAGACTACAATGAGAATATTAACTATAGTGCTTTATTGGCTGTGTTGAGGCATGTGATGAGAAGAGGTTTAGTAACACCGTGCTTTGTATTTTGTTTTAGTATTTACAAATAGCTTGTTCTATTTTGCGTATCTGGTTATCTCAGATCGT
Organism: Panoquina ocola ocola; assembly: GCA_018249155.1. Lineage (NCBI taxonomy): Eukaryota > Metazoa > Arthropoda > Insecta > Lepidoptera > Hesperiidae > Panoquina > Panoquina ocola. The sequence goes on from DWKA01000511.1 coordinate 10,853, forward strand.
ACAGATTATATTGTTGCAGTCTGTTCAATCTCATTGTGTTCAGAAGCGTTTCGTTTTGATATATATGTGAATATTTATGTAAAATCTTGAGCGAGACACATGTGTGAGTGATACCCTTATTTGTTACTGTGTTGGTTTTGCATTATCCTCTCCTTACAGTGTACGCCCCTAATGTTGACTACAATATTGTTTTCGCTACACATTAAAAATATACTTATAAATTATACCATATTATAATATCCCTTGCATACTTAATATCTTAGTAATGAAACTCCAGAAATATCTTAAGGTGACGTTGGTTAGTATTTGAATCACATTAAGTTTTCTCAACTGTACCAACCTGAAGATCTTGTTTAGCTGCCTCGGCGCCGGCGCGTGTGTGGAAGGTGACGAAACCAACCGGCTGCAAATAAACTTCACGTTAGTTCTGACCACTACGGTTCGTGTTAATCCAAAATTAACGCCCGAGAATCGACAGCGGATGCGGTTGGTTGTTAGACGGAAGGTTGTTATTGGAAAAAATATCTTATGCGTTTCGGAGGGCACGTAAAGTTGTCGGTCCAGGTTGTTAATACTAGATAGTATCTAGTCTAGGCTTAAAGCCATGGAAGCCTTTGAAAAGCATAAAAAGTTTTGACACTTGGGTTGGCCATTTACCCATCCACCAATCCAATGGAGTAGCATGGTAGAGTTAGCACTAGTCTCCCTTACTTGTGAGAAGTTAGTGGGTCATTATCCTGTAGCAGGCCATTTCTTTCTTGTTTACGATCATAGACGACATTTACTTTGACTTTAAAATTTTACCCATAAAATTGCTTAGGTATACCTTTTGGGCACCCAACAAATATGTATTTTCTCAATTCAAACTAGTTTGTTATACACTTAAATACCAGTATATGATGTGAAGTGTTTCATGAAAGTCACTTACCGATGCAGTTTTGCCATTCTTGCTGGTAACTTTTAACAGCGAACCTTCGTAGCCCTAAACAAAAATAAAACAACTATAAGTAATAATTTCTCGTTGAATCACTTTTGATAACTATTAAGGTAATGAAAATGATACAAAAACGCGGTAAAAGCTATTGTAATTCACTTGCTTTGTATTGTATCCGTCGACAATGTAAATGTCATTATGACGCACTAAATTTCATTTTGGACGAAACAGGGGCGTTTGATTTAAAAACGGTGTATAGCGGTGCCAGGTACGACCACGATCACGCGATACGACCGACCCCCCCGATTAAACTTTGGCCACCGCGATACCCTCGGTGCCATCCGTGCCAGCGTAGAATCGACTATAATCCCCCGTATCGGTAGACAGAATCGATTCCATTCCGAATATTACGTATAGGAGAATATAGGAGAATGACATTTGATATTTACGAGGCAGTAATCCAAATCGAGATCTTTTCTACGTCGCGTGACGGGAGCGAGGCGTTTCGTGTATTACTTTCTTGTGCGATCAAATACATATGGATATCAAAGAGTTCATTCGCACGAGATATCGAAACATACAATGAAATGTTTTTAAAAAATATATTTCTATCTGATCTATTTTTATCGGCTGCCATGTCGATACGGGCTAAAAAATTAAACGTACCTCATATGCTCGGAACAATAGGTAGAGCTCTCGAGGCTTGGCGTCCATTGGCAGCCCGCTTACGAACAATGTCCGCACCTGTAACAAATATAAAGCAAAACATTATAATAACGATACAATAGTGAAATTGATATTGAACACTGAAATTTTATTTGAGACAGTAGTACGTAAATGTCAACAAATATTTAGGTAAGTAACGGACGTAATCCTCGTTTGCTGCTTACATAAAAAAGGCGACAGTAATAAATTGATAAGCATTCATATCGGGATTGACGTAACTATGTATATCTATTTTATTATTTGGTATGTTCGGGTTTTCCTTTATTTTTCCATCGTTTAACAAAGCATCGACATTTATCAGAAACGAGCACAAAAGGGCGGCGGGATCTTTCACCGTCGCTTTTTCCCGATTCCTTAGCCGCTTTTGTAAATGTTTCATCGCATTAATTCGGTGGGTCCATTTAATGAAATAAAACAGAGCTCGTAATGGCGGCGCGATTTGGCGCGTGCTGGAAATGGAGATTAATTGCTGGTAACACCGGCCGCCGCCAATGTCGACGCCATCTTGTTGTGCACTTTATTTATGCGTCTGACTTTCACTTTTACGAGATTTTCTATGGCTCCCAAGGAGCGAAGGGACGGCTAACGGGACGCTTCGACTTATTTCACGGTGGACGATAGTACCTACCTAAGTATCACGAAGATAATGTTGTGTGACCTACCAACGTAATAATAAATCTTGATGTCTATTAAACTGTCAGGGTTACGACGACACACTACACACGCGCAGTTGCCATAATAATTGTCTATTTTAAATTAAAGTTATAAATATACTTAAAGCACTGCTAACTACTCAAATTATAATTGTAGATAAATGAAAAAAAAACGAAAATAAAGTCACTCCCACACTAGCATTTTTAGAGTACCTACCTGCCGACTTAGTGAGTTGCATGCTAACACACTATTTAAAGATCTGATTGGAAACAGACAAGACCCGGCGACAAATGTTTATCTGTTAATATAAATAAACGGTAATCAAAACCACGACATTGGCCAGCAGCGTTGTTAAATCAACAGAAATTTCTGGATATGTACCTATTTATCCTAATAGGATTGGGAGCTACTTGGAAGAGAGTAAACTTTGAAACTACTAATGCGATATTAAAAGTTCTTTCAACATTAGAATGATATTTTATCATCATTGAGTAACTTTTAATCATAATTACACCCGTGCGCCGCGACGACGCCGCGACACTACATAGTATAAAATAAAGTCGCTTTCTCTGTCCCTATATCCCTTTGTGTGCTTAAATCTTAAAAACTGCGTAACGGATTTTGATGCGGTTTTTGAAGAGGAAGGTTTATATTATGTATTCAGTATCAGCATTGCACCCGTGCGAAGCCGGGTGGGTCGCTAGTAGTCAGTAAATCCCTAAAGTTTTGTCACCAGCGACGAACAGCGTGAACCGATTTTGCTCAGCATACACTGTCTACTATAATTCAAAATTATTCCTTGAATATAGGACGTATTTCCCGAAGCCGGCATTCTTATCGACATTATAGCACTTGCGGCGGAGCGCGACGGTCATCACATATATCGTGAGGAGCGCCTCGCCTCCGCTCCCGGGACCTTTATGTCGGCTATTTTCCACGCGGACGCACAGGAATCCTCCGTAGCGCCGCTACGTGATACTTTTACTTCGCCCATTTCAAACCATTTGCTCTCTAAACATTATTTTAATAAATCATCGCAGAAGCGGTTGTGATAGCCCAACGGTTTTAATGTCGATGTTTCGCACGGGCGACTTGTATTTGAATTACGTACGTTGTAAATTTTAAGTGTGTTAGAAATTAATCATCATTTGTTTTAAAGGTGTATGAAGTCTGCCAATCTAATTTGGTTACCGTGACGAACGACTACAAGATAACGTTAATAGAAAGTGAAAATTCTCTTATTTTCACATGCTCGTATAGTAAGAGCTAAATACATATTTATGGTTGACTAGTATGTGATAAAGTTATGGCATCGACATACGGGTACATAATGATCACATCACGCATAAAGGATGTAACAGTCATTCATCTTTTATACCTAATCATTCCTCTTATACTCGTAACATACGTTGCAAAATGCTAGGCTTTGGTATTTTCGATCAAAAATGCTAGACGCGTATTGTAAAAATATTAAGTGTGACCTCTATTCTTAAATAGGCATCTACGTAGTAAAAGTGGAAAGTCTAAAATCCGATACAGTACACGAGAAGCCAATATAACCGCTAATATGAACGAAAGAGGTTTGCATTTTCCGACAGAATGCTTCCTTTTGGCTATGAACAATGTTTTACTACGATGGAAAATAAATATTGCTTACCTTACGTTGGGAATTTACCGCGAGTAGGTAATAAGTTTATTGAACGCTGCTGCCTCAGTACAAATACTTTGTACGATTTTAGCATTAAATATATTGGCAATATGTTGATGATGATAATGATCAATATTGACTTTATTGTGTTCACGGTTCGCTAGGGAATAAATTGTTAAGTTTCAAAATACTGTCTTAAATAAAAGTAAATTATGAAACTTGTAATCAATCTATACAAGACTTTGGTGCCGAGTGCTGACCCTAAGCTGACAAGCAACCTAAGCACCATTTTCACTGCCTACATTGTTATTTTAACAGTGAAAATCTCTTCACGCCAATTTAGATGACTCGTAACAAAATTTGAATTTTTATTAAAGAATTTGAAGTGTTTCAATCTCGTCGAACACGAATATTATACTTATATTGGACTAACATGAAAGGTTGGACTAGGTTGCACTCGTAGTAGGTAGGTACAGATCAATGTACCAATAGAAAAACCGATTCAAATGCTTTTGACTGCAGCTATTTTTCACCATTCGTTTGGCACGTACAAATTCCTACGAGGCTATCAAGCGTTCATAAATAAAATCTTTACCTCTGAAGATACGTAAAAGTTATATATGCACGTCACACACCAGTACCGATCTCATATTTCACACCGCCGGTACCTGTGACCGGTCAATATCAAAATGCCTTTGCATGTCGAACATTTCACGCTTGCTCGCGCAAGCTTACAAAAAATGTAGGAAATGACCGCTCCTTCATTAGCGATACGACGACGTCACAACTTTATAATTGAAAATATTACTACCATACTGTAATCACACCACTTCTACATGAGCTGAAGGTAGAAGAAAGAATATAACACCTCACATACCTAATCTTCGTATTAAAAAGAATTAGACAAAACATTTTTGTCAAAATTACTTTCCTGTTAGCAAATATTAAAAGCTAAAAATATTTACCAAGTCTTATAATAGAATATTTAATACGCTTCGAAATAAGGATCGAAAGCATTAGTTAGTTGAACAAGTGATCGGTCGGAACGGCGGCTTGTGGCAATTTAACAAGGGCTTGTAGTTTCGATGGACGTTAAGATGTTGAGCTCAGTTGTTTGCGTTAAATAATTGTTTTCGAGTCTTATCTATAACTTGACGTACCTACTTCTTACACTGGGATTATTTATGACCGCTTAATCAATAGGTACGTATTGATGCAGTATTTTCTGGGTGTGATTAAAGATTTCAGAGATGGAATAATGACAGTATTTAATGAGCTACTAATATTATGTTGAATTATATTATTTTTATTGAATTTATTTATTTAAACTTTATTGACCACAGTAAAACAGGGTACAAATGGCGAGCTTAATGTTAAAGCATTCTCTATTTTCTGAATTGCGGTTTTCATATGATTTGACGATGGTTAAATCCTCTTATAAGATACTAGTGGCCCGCCCTCGCTTCGCTTCGGGAAAACTTCTCCTATTCATCTTAGCGTGATGTTATATAGCCTATAG
>DWKA01000512.1:0-16332 GCA_018249155.1 Panoquina ocola ocola
CAGTAGAAGTCAGTATGTTTGAACGCAATCATTTTCATCGGACGGACGCCTATGGCGCTGTCCTGTTACCATCGCTCGTACGATGCTGCGATGAGATTTCATAGTGACGCATGACGTTGCACTAGCGAGGTTCCGACCTTTTGACTGACTTTGTGACTACATATTAAACTTGCCAACGTATTTGAAAATTCATCCCTCATAGGGGTATAATGGTAACATATGACTGTAGCAGTGATAGTCTAACCTATTGGTGTGAACGATGGTCTCCGAACACGGGGTCTTGAGATCAAATCTTGCGCGCAACGCAAATTTTCTAAAAGTTATGTGCGTATTACAAATTAATTATCACTTGCTTCGGTGAAGAATCAAATCGGGAGGAAACCTACACAGTTCAGTTTTCCATTATATCTAGTCTACCAATCCGCACTTGGCCAGCGTCGTACTTAAGACTATAGCCTGTACCCCTCACATTGTTAGAAGAGACCCGAGGCCTACAATAATACTATCATGGGTTCTTAAAATATGAGCTCACAGGAGACTACTAGATGCGGTATTTTGACGTACATGGTAAACATTCGACTGCAGAGCACGCGTCCGTCATCGACCACACCACACAACCGCACAGTCACACCAGCACAATAAAAAAAAAACACTAGTTTGACTCTAATACCTGACTGGCAAAACCCGTTTTTAGGCTAAACTAGTTTATCGTAGGACAAACCCATTTGTCCTAAGCTTGTCAAAATAAACCGATTTGTCAACAACCCACTGAGGTATGTTTATATAATTAAAAAACAATTCATTGTTGCACATGTCATAACAACGTGTGGAGGATCGTGTCAGATGACAACGGGACCCCGCTGTACGGGGTTCCTATTTCTGCATGCACAAAATAAGCGAAACGTAACCTAGCCCACTCAATTTCTTATTTGGTATTATAATCGTGGGCAAGTAAGTTGGAAAGACGTAAAAAGATTCATTAGATGAGCAGAAGTCTTTTTGCTCTGCTTTTTGTTCTATGGAACTAACGTGTAACGATTCTTGCCAAGTACCTTGCCCATGGGCCATGGCTATAGGTTGTCTATGACGGGTAAAATTGAGGGCAACAGACTTTGGGCCGCAGTCATATTCGATGGTCGGATCAGGTATCCAAACACCTGGAGATACCAAATGAGATGGTCAAAAATGCCTCAGTAATGAGGCACGATTGAAGAGAGAAAGAGAGAGATTAGTTGTCTATTTTTTTTATTTTGTTACACCAACCTCGGTCTCCTTCTGGTCGAGCAGCGCGAACCGGCGGTCGAGCGCGGTGAGGTGCGCGAACGTGAGGTGCAGGTGCGCGTGGAGGCGCAGCAGCGCGAGCTCGCGGAAGTGCGCCGCGTACATGTGCGCCACCACGTGGTACAGCAGCCGCACCACGCGCCGCACCACGCCCTCGAACGTGCCGGGGAACTCGTTCGCTGGAATACCACAACCCAACAAATACATGAATACGTCATATTTGAAATTCGAATTGATTCATTCATTAGTGGCCCGCCCTCGCTTCGCTTCGGTAAAACTTTTCCTTTTCTTCTTAGCATGCCTATAGCCTTCCTCGATAAATGGGTTAACTAACACTGAAGAATTTTTCAAATCGGACCAGTCGTTCCTGAGATTAGCGCGTTCAATCAAACAAACGAACTCTTCAGCTTTATAGTATTAGTATAGATAAAGGCCAGTGTTACACTTTTTCACTCTACGTAAACGCAACCATTACACAAAATACCTAATGTTTAAAGATGCAGTGTATTGCTTCTAAAAAAATATTGGGTATCCAAGTTTGAAGATTCTACAGGATTCCAGCTCTAGGCTACATTTATACATTATCTGTCCGCAGCGGTAGCAACGCATCAGTGACCAACTTAACACTAACTGGGGTATTAATAATACATACTTAACTAACATCCCAGCATCCTCAATCCCCAATCCTCTTAGTAACGAAATCTTGACAACGCACTGAACTTCGCACAGCCAGTACTCATACAATACAGTACAAACAAGCATCGGTACTCACCATACTTTGTAGGGAACACGGTCTCATCGTTGACAGTCTTTTGCGTGTACGTCATAACATAGTCGACGTACTGGGGCGCGGCGACGCGCGACTTCTTGCCGCGCTCGTCGTACCACGCGTACGTGCGTCCGCCGGGGCCCGTCATGTCCGCGCACGACGCCGCCGTGCAGAACTCTGACACGGTGCCGTACAGTAGATTCACATGGTCAAACAGCGCCAGTGCTGGAATGTGCAAACAGTCGTTGTTAGAAACGTCAAAATGTACCTCTACCCGTTTGTTACTCTGTGACCTCTCTGTGACTACAATAATGCTTCGTATAGTCATGTGCCAGGAACTTGGCAAGGATCTGAAAGAGACAGATGCGCAGAACAAAAAGCAGAGCAACACGAATGTCTCTTTCTACGTCTTGCCTAGCTGCTTGTCCATGCATATGACTGCACCATCCACACGAAAAATTTCATTTAATAAATATATTTGAAGTGTCTTTCAATTACGTGTATAGTGTATAAGATTCATTTGTGTATATTCGTATCACTCGCTAACTGCACTCCATCCAAATCCAACCAAATACAAATCTTTAAGCTTGCTGTATGTTCCCATAAATGACCTGGTAGACCTATGAAAGCCGTTACTCTAATCACGAGCTCCAAAATCTAATAGAAAGCAACATAAACTTTATGGAAAGGTGATAGTGGTGTGTTCAATCAATTTCGTTTTCTAATTAAGATATGAAAGTGAAGTTATCAAAACTGCGTATACTTTGATATCCCCATAGCCATGTGGCGAGTGGAGGACACCTGTGCGTGCCCAATATTAGTGAAACGTAAATAGAAACGAGCGGCGAGCGGTGGCCCGGATTGCCCCAGAAAAGGTCGCCATGGAATTAATATCACATAACTCGACGCACAAGCTTCACATTTTTATGAGTAGACCGTGTAATTGGGCAGGGATGTAATGAAGATGTAATCTGTAGAGGAACCCTTTGAACAGCAAAGTCTTTACATTAAATGTTTTGGGATTAATAAAATGTTATTACTATAAGCTTGGAGAGGGACCTTCTTTTCACTACTTGCACTCTTCTTTATTTATCATTCATAGTTATGAGACAGTATTTGTTTCCTTAATACATTTTAACGCAAATAACCTATAGACAAACGGACGATCTATCTGGCAGTAAGTGACCACCACCGCTCATGAACATCAGCAACACCAATGGCAACATCGATTAATAGACCACCAAGAGACAAACGAGAGATCAATAGTAATAATAAATCTATCAACTAAGCTATTCTGTTCATTCATCCCTTAACCTCGCTCATACCTTTTATTACACATCTTATATCTAATCAACAGAATAGCTGTTAAATATAATAAAAACTAACTGTGAAATATTCTCACGAACGGCCATTATTATTTTATTATAAATTGAACATGGGACAGAGCCGCTCAGTTCAGTAAATAAAATAATGGGAAACTGGCAACAATCGTTGTGCAAACTCTGTGACTACACGACTTGATTCGCTAAAGTGAAGATTTTCAGTCAGCCATACGCTTTTATAATTCGGTATGGTATCGCATTTTCAGGTTAATTTGGCGTGACTATAATGCTTTTGATCCCACTATAAATTAACAGTAATCTTCCTGGACTTTTCTTTGTGGGCTTAATCCTGAAGAGGACCGTAAAAGTTATTACGCAAGTACATCAATTACGTTGCTGTTATTCCGCTATCTTGTCTTGCATCATTAGTCCTTGATGATACATTATCACTTCGAAACTACAGAAATAATCTTTATGAAGTTTTGTTTTTAATGGCACAGAAAAAGATAAGAATAATCACTGTCATTGTGGGAACTGAAGTGGACAAGTTTTTATGAACGGGTTTAAACTCGTATAAGAATCAACATGAACAAGAGCTTGCGGTTTGTTTATCTACAAATAGCGACCCGCCCCGGCTTCGCACGGGTAAATACTGATACTGAATACACTACAGAAAAACTGTGAACGTATTGTACGTATAAACCTTCCTCTTCAATCACTTCATTAAAAAACCGAATCAAAATCCGTTGCGTAGTTTTTAGTAGGAGATTTAAGCGTACAAAGGGACATAGGAACAGAGAAAGCGACTTTATTTTATACTATGTAGTGATGAACAGAACATCTCGTAGGGTCTATTGCACCATTTGCAACTTGCAACTAGGATAGTACGTGACTGCTGAGGTCTGCGCGGTGGTGAGGCGGCGCGGGAGGGGAAACATCCACGGCGCAAGGTCACAATTTGTATACACACAATGAGTCGACTCATATCGCTCTGATCTTCTAACCGTGCACCCGCTTTCTATTCTCACAGAATACAACAAATAAGTTAGCCCAGCAACGGACCTACATTAATTTCCCATTCAATTTGAACCATCGAGAAAGTTACGACCAAACGGTCGGAAGATGACAAGTATGAACTGCGGTGAGTAATAAAAATGTTTCGAAAAGTCATCGCGCACGAATGGTCTGTAAACAAACGATTGACCCGAAACCGGGCGTCATTTCGAGATTGATGTATGAGAATGACGAATGTAAAGTTAACGATTTCCCTCGAGGTGGCGCTGTAGGCACGAAGCGGGATCGAGGTGCCTACATGAGTCACGTCACGTGAGTCGGCCCAACAGGTTTGCGGGCCCTGTCTGGAACGAACACAGTGAAAGCGAAACCGTTTGCGCTTCCCGGCTCTTGCATTCCCTTGTCAAAGTTGTTCTTTTTTAGTATCAACGATATTTTTACTTCACCGGCGCTTAGTTGACGGGGCTATCGTCCTATGGCAGTTACGGCACACGAATTAAAGGTCGATCGTACATCATTCTAAGGCAAATTATTTTATACCAATAAGTAATTAAAAACATTAATTTAACTTGCAGCTTGTTTGTTTCAAAACTTGCAAGCTAAGTTGAAATTGTACACATTGCTTAAATTGAAATTTAAGCAACCATCAAGGTTCAGCTTCACTTACAGTTGGCTCTAAACAATGGAACTCCTCAAGGTTTAACAGAATAATTAAAACACGTGCAGTATAAAACCGTGTGGATTTAAAAGGCTATAATATTAGAGAAGGCCTATGTATGACCAACAGTGAACATCAAAAGGCTGAATGATGGATGACGATACGTTTAAAAAAGTAGCGGTGTATTATACTAACAGTGTGAGGCGGGAGGCGAGCCACGCTTGATTTAATAAGTCATAAGATTAGAGAAGACCTACGTATGTCGAGCACTTCTAAAGGATTTTCAGGACTTATAAAGGATGATCTAAGTTTAGAGCAGGCTCATGCATGTTCAGCAGTGGACTTCTAAATGCGGATGGATATCTTCAGATGAATGGATTATGGTACGGTTAAAATTGTAGTAGAACAGTTTATTGATGAAATATATAAACAGATAAAGTAAACTTCTGGTTGTCTATATTGTGATAGTGATGGTGATTAAGCAAGTGATAATTAACATGTAATACGCACATCACTTTTTGAAAATTAGCGGTGCATGCAGGATTTAAACCTAGGACCTCGCGTTCGAGAGACCAACGTTCAATCCACCAGGCTAACACAGTAATGGTAGTTTTAAGATTCCGGTAGGCTTATACATATAAGAGGCGACCATCTGTCCTCAGGAGTAGCAACGCACCTGTGACAAACCTCGTGTGGGACAATTATTACGACTGTCCTATCCGAGGTTTGTCACAGGTGTCCATGGGCGGCAGGGGACGGTGGCACTGTGAGGAGTCTGCTACCTTTATTACATAAAAAAAAGATGTACTAACTGTGTGAGGCGAGCCACTCGTTGTAGTCGAGGCCGTGCGGCAGGTCGACCAGCTGGCGCATGTCGAGCTCGGGCAGCTTGCGCTCCAGCAGCGCCTCCTGCAGGTACAGCTTCGGGTCGCCCGCGCCCTCGCCCTCGCGCTCCTTGCGCCGCGCCTTCCTGGAATGCACAACACACCACATCTTAGTTATGTCATCGGATGACCAGTTTATGGACGATAACAACAAAGTCATAAAAAATTCTAAATCATCTATACTCCTAATATTGTAAAGACGAAAGATTTTATTATTTGTTTGAATTTAATAGGCTCCGAAACGACAGGACATTGTATTGAAAATCGGCATGGAGATAAAATTTGAGGCCCTTGGAAAGACATAGGATAGTTCAAATGCCGTTAATAAACCCTAAAGGGGGTACATATTAAATGTACCCGAAGTTTCCCAAAGTGAAGCGAGGTCAAGTATGCTTCATTGAAACGTATAAACGTCAACTTTATGAATCTACCACCTTTCGAGAAAGATATGATGACGCGTGGCAATGGCAGAAAAACCAGTCCACGCCTCGCACAGTACGTTTTGCTTTCGTTGATTCCGTTGTGACCATGATCTACCTCACGGCGTAGCGCGCCCCAAGATGTAAATAAAAATACAAAAATGCAACTCGTTATATTAGAGTTTTTTAAAAGCGATGATGTAAGACTCCAAGTCTCAAAACATATTTATTCGCATACTTCATTATCTAAGAATTAGTTCACACCTGTTGATGTTGTAAATTTATTGAAGCTCTGTGGCAATTGTGATATACCTGCATGTAGACTATCCGATAATAGACAGGTGCAAGGTCTTACGCTGATCATAAAGACTTTCACCAAATCCAATAGAATCTATGAATACAATGTGAATAGGGTCACGTCACGTCTCATTCATTTGAAAAGCATATAGTAGTAAGCTTGCCAAATTTAATCTTAGGTAGTAGTCATCATCCTATATCAAGCATCTGTGAACTACGGGGAAGTAGGTAAGTTTAAAAATTAGCAATTAGGTAATCGTTGAGTGACCACATTTTCTTAAGACATTCACACTTAAGACATTACACATGATAAAGTAAACGGGAGTCTTTGTATAAATTATTTCGCATATCTACGACAACCAATTGTAAAACATGTGATAACTTGACTGACACGCTATGAATTGATTACGCACGCACGTAAATTTTGCGAATTTGTTTAATTTTTGATAAAACAATATGCAATAATGTCACCATACCAAAACGATAGGCCGAGCACGATAACAATGAAAAATGGAAATGATTAAACACGTAACAACTTAAGGTACAACTACAACACAAGTAACCACCACCCAAAAACAAAGATTGATCTGCCACATTAGTCTCAACCCCTGCTAGAAACAAACCTGGATTTCGCAGACAGGGCCTTAGCTACTCGTCTATGAAGACGGCACTGAATGCCTAAGTGTATATAGGGGCAAAATAATGAATATAAAACATAAATATTATTTCCAGAAAATTCTATGATACACGAATTTCCTGAGAAATATTTCTTTACCCTCAAGTCAATTTTAAGCTTGTTTACTTAAGTCTCACGGTCAAGACCTTCTAGTCAATTTGTGAAGTAGACTGCGTAAACATAAATACGTCAACAAAAAGAAATCATACGATCACATTTCATTCGCGCATAGAGATAAAGAATTGAAAACAAGATTATGTTTTTTGTACCTTCCCAACGAATGTTTATCGTAGATAGATTACTGCTTATCGGGTAATGCTTGCTGATAGTAGTCGCTTTACGACAAATAAATGCGCTTGTGAAATAAACATAATCAATATAATGCCAATTGATTTCACAATAATATTTTGAAATGTACTATCCACATTCATAAAAATCATTAATTTGGTTTGTCCCATATCAATCAATTTATTCTAGAAACAGAATTCATTGAAGTTGAATTAAATTCGCACACACCTGTCTCGGATGTGCACATGAATTCATTTGATAGCTTTTTTAGTAGCAACAGTAGAGCGCGGGATGCATGTCAGCAAGTGACCCGATGTGATCTGATAGTCCGAAACGCAGGCACCGCGGCATTGTGTGCTAAGTAGCTGCGGCGTAAACAATGCCGGCACCGGTCGCGGCGGTGGCCCACTCCGCACGGTATCATTTCATACGATATAATTAACACAACTAAACCGCATCCGACACTGCGCTCTGAACTACTTTAACCGCTTTATATTCCGAACGGCACCGCCCGACATGGTAGCGCATATTATTGTCTTTCGTCATAATGTTGGTTTGTTTCGAGAGCATCCATGGGAGGTCATACTTGGGTACTAACTTCCCGAGGAGGGTGTCGGCGAGCGCGGAGAGCCACACCAGGATCATCTGCCAGCACCGGTCCATGGGAGGTCGGAGGTGGGTCGGGAGCGAACGTCACGCGCGCGTCACGAGCTCCGGTCAGCCGGAGCGGCGCGGCGGGCTCGCTCGCATCGGCCTCTCTTCGCTCGTGACCGTATTTTTAATGCGTCAATACAGTTGTAAATGCGAATCACATGCATTGTCCGTGCACGAAAGGGCTTACAAGTGACTAATCGTTCGTTGACGTCCGGCTAGTGCGATGATGGTCAACTGTTCTGAGCACACGAAAATATTTCACAATGTCGACAACATTTACACGAGGCCACCGAGGAGAGGTAATATCCGTAGCAAAATCGTTTCGGATTCTATGAGGTTTACTTTGTAAAAAAGTGACATTCTGACACAAATGCGATGGGATGACGACACGTGTGATCAAAGCTAGTAAACAATTCGTGTTGTTTACATAACAGCACATGTGATGTCACAGGCACGGCTCACCTGAACGGTACGGCCGAATACAAGTACGACGGTAACGAAAACAGAACACCGAGAACTACCGCGTGGCACATCACGATGTCGACTGGCTTAGCGACTTGACTGAACTGAACTGAACGTAGCTGACCGCCGCACCCGCTCCCCGCGCTTCCAACGGCCCCCGCCGCTGCCCACCGGCCGAGTGGCCGCAACTTCTGCAGCCGCAAATATACCTGTCTCTGTCACACACATGAGCGCTTATCGCCCACGCGCTGCCAGTAGTAGGGGTATCAATAGAGGAATAATATCGCTTATGGGCCCGAGGAAGTCGGGTATGATAATGTTAGTGTCACGGGCCCGCTGTTTTCCAGGACCCGACTTCCTCATAAATATCGATCAATGTCGAGCCATATGAAACGCTGCGTCATTGTTGGCGCGAGGTTGCGCAACCGTATCACCATCACAACACGACTTGATGCGCCAAAACCACTTTGGTGCATCGATAATCCTCAAGGCTATACCACCCACGCGCACTTCCAACTGACGCCCAAATTTTACTTACATTTTTATAACAGGAAAATAAGTTTACCCATTGGTGTTATAACTAATTACAAAATTTCTCCTGATACAAAATGTTTAGTAACTAATCTACACAAATGAAGACTAATATAATTATTATGTACGAACGCTCTACAACTATCTACATTCCTGGAATGATAAATGTAAAATACACCATCGTATGCAAAAATATTGCTGAAATGTAGTTAATTAAACATTTTATGCGATAAAACTCATGAAAACGCGAAGTTCTGGAAGTGCAATAGCTGACAATTTGGCAGACGGCGAATAGGGAAGAGTAAAAGTGTCTTGGGTGGGAGCGTTAACCCTGCGGCGTGCCGGGCCAGCTGCCAGCGCTTCCCGCCCTCCCCCATCCCCGCTATATTCCGTATCTTCCAACAAAACCAAAAAAAATCCTAGAAGATTACGAAAATTTACACTCTCAAATCATAAAATGTTTCAGTTGCGAAACCACAAAAATTTCTTGGAACAGGTCAAGCTCCGAATGTAAATAATTCGATATGTATTTTTATCGCGAAAGCGAACGCGTGACGCCACTCCCCCTAGCTCTCCACATTATATCATTTGATTCGGGAAACTTTCGTTCCAATAGCTCGGGTTGGTACCGCAAACTGGGTCAGGGTCGTGAGTCATCGCTCTATGTGAACACTGTGACATCAGTGGACTTTCATAACGTGGCTTGATCCATTGAAATTGTAACTCCTAGAAATAGCTTAATAGGACTTGGGATATTATACATAATGGGTATAATACTAGTACTGACGTTGGTTGACACTTTCGAAGCTGCACCGGCGAAATACCTACATCCAATACTGTAGACGTACATTTATACGACGTATAAAGTTCCTTGTCTTTACAGAATAAAACTGTTCTTTTTTCGGCTTCATTTTCCTTATTATGTCTACTTCATACTTTTGAATTTCATCTTTAATTATGTTTTAAACTTGAATTCCTGTAATAGCCTCGATCCATTCTGCATAATTTATCGTTTCTGATTCTTGGGATTCCCGCGCAGGATATTCATATCAATATTTCTTGAATACAGGACAAAAGTGATACGCGAAGACGCAAGATAAGAACAGGAAATGAAATTAATACTGTTACACGCAAAATTTACCAGAATATGCTACGATACGAGGAAAGTAATGAACATGTGTCTAACGATAAAATATTCCTTATCGATACTTTAGATTACGTTCGAAACGCAAATAAAATCAACAAAATTAATTTGAAAGTCCAAAATGCACAATTTTCTTGTACGTGTACCTGTACATAGAATGTTTTCTCAAACGATTCTATTTGGAGCATTCTTCTATTTCGTCGATTTGAATAGTAAAATTGAACAGCATGGTATCGGTCGCCATCTTAATAAGTTGTAGCCGTTGTAGGACAATTCACCATCAATCACGGCCGCAGCACGACTCACTGTTCTGTCAGTACTTATCACGGATCTCAGGCTGCCACGTTCTCGTGTGACTAAAGTCGCAACTGAATAATGGACTGTAAACGATCCAAACCAAACCGGCTCTAGCCTGTGTTTCCATCACAAATGATTAAGGGATTAAGGGAGTTGGGAACAGTTATAAAGTTTGTGACTAGGTATTAGGGTATTAGGTATGTAACTATTGCAAAATTTTATTGTCATACTTCAGGTACGGAGAGTTACAATGGCCTTTATACTAAATGAGCTATTGAGCTAATATACTACTGACATCTCTTGACAGATCGAAATAGTAATGATAGGTTATTCATTTAAAGTTATTCATTATGTTTCTAATTGCCGTTGGATGTAGGCCCAGAACTTATTTTTGTAAAAAAAATACTTGGGTCGTCTTTGAGTTCGCAGACTCATTTTGCCTTTTAGCCTGCACGAGTTTTTAAAAATGTATAGTAGACAAGTGAATCGTCTACACGTTGGGAGAGTTTCGGGCAACAAGCGGCAACACGAAGCATGCGGCAACGAATTAAGACGAGTCTACGCAAACGAGGTCTATACACGCTGGCCACTTGCCATCACACTGCCAATGGCAGCATATAATATAAGGCAGCTTAAAACAATATTTTCATCGAACGCGATCGTCTCCGGGAGCGTGCGCCGCGGCGCCGGTGATGGACGCGCGGACGGCGAGCGGCCGCCACGCTTTCCACACGGAACTCATTACTCCCATTTAGGTTACGCGCGCATGACAAATACGACTCTATTAGAAATTTATCGCTCCACGACCGACCGACACGACGGTGACCGAGTGAACGGACCGCACCGCACGCGGCTGTGACCACAGATTGCATGCGGTGACATTCCAATATACACATAATGGCGGCACGTCAGGTAACGTCAATCTAAATTTTGATAACCAGTAGCCGTGTTTCTTCACCATTTCCTGATTCCCGTGACACAAAGTTAAACATAATTTATGTATTATTTCTTTATGAACCAATTATTACTGAATGACGACATAAAAGTTGTCTTTCTGTCTACAAACTTTATGTCTTTCTTTCTCTAATTCTACTAAACTCTCGTGTTTTATTACGGTCATATCCTACGAAACCCATTCACAAATACTACTACTTTACTTAGAAATCGGCTGATTCCTTTACCCCTCACGCTACACTGTTATGTCTTATCGAAATTGTATACAAATTAACCTATACCAAGAAATCATCCGATACCTGTAGTCAGCTTCATTCATAAATGGACAATACGAGACCATTCTCTATTGAATACGATGGTTCCAATGCTTTTTACGATGACTTCCGGCATGATATAAAAAAAACTTAAAGTGTTATAGCTTCTCATAAATTATGCTTTAATTCTTTGCCTGAGTATTTTTCCCGTTTCAACATTATCAACTGCTACACCTGTGTCTATAGTTGAACTTGGCAAGCCATGACTCATGCCCCTAATTGAGAGGCTCTTTATTGTGTTTTTTTCTCGCGGAGCTGAATGAAATCCACGTGTTAGGAACGTAAAATCTGTATTATCATGTTTTTAAATAATTTTAACTACACCTTTGTAATCGTATTTTCATTCATTCATACGTTTTGTGATTCGGTAATTGCAATATTCACAATTGCTTTGATTTTAACTCCAGCGACGGCAGGGAATGGTAGAACCGCAAGCTAATTTGCGTCATTCGCTGTCCTTATCTCATAAAACCCATAAAAAATAGAAACACAAGACGATGGCCAATGACGCAACATGCAGGTAAGCGAGTGTGGTCTGCAGATCTAAATGCGGTATGCGGAGTATGCAGTGGCAGTACTGGCGTAATATGCGGACTCGAAGAAAGTCTCTCTTCGTCCGCTCGGTGCAGCGGGAGGCGAGCGACTCGCGGCCTTCACTGTATTTAGAACACAGAAAATTCGATATCGTTATGTTACGCTCCAAAGCCGGACTCATAAAAACATTGCATCGCGCACACTGAGAAAATGTTCAATCAACGCTAAGATATAAATTATATTTGTAATTAAATATTGTAAATCACCGACTAACAGGCAGACAGGCACTTGACGGTAACATCCGTGGCATCACTGGTGCGTCATTGGGGAATCCAAGAGGAAAAAACAATAAAGAAACAAGCAAAGTACTGGCTTCGAAAACAGCTAAACCAATTTTAAAGAAAGGTGTAAAGGAAAACTGCAATGACGTAAATGAACTTAGTACCATGTCCAAACTTACCCCAACGCACCTTCAATATGAAACGATCCTGTTTAAACATTGCCATATTAGAGGGGATTTTAATAGTTCAATGTGGTTGATTGCGAGTGATAGAAAGGAGCTGGCATTTCATTGGAGCGAGTACAGGTTGCTTGAAGGCCGGCTGGTCGCTCGGCCGTTGCGCATGCGCATGGGCCGGTCCGCGCGCGCCCATCCTAACACGGCTGTCGGACTCATATGCCTTTTTTAAGTCATAGAAAATTTTGCAAACATCTACAAGCCAACTGATGGTGGTAATCACTGCCGTCTAAAAATCCATTTACCCGCTGAATGTCATGAAAACCTTTGCGACAATGCGACATATGAAACGCGGTCATATAAAAAAGGACGAGAATAAGTCCGCAACTATTCGACACGGAATCTGGATGGAGCGCAGGGAAAGGCAGGTGACAGGAGTGAAATCATAAATAACTCGGCGGTTGCGTCACGGCGGGTAGGGAGGGAGGTGTCTCGGGGAGGCCCAGTGACGTCACCAAGGGCGGGCGGCACCTGTTGCGGGCGGCACGTCACAGCCCGCTCGCCCGACCTGTGTCGATTGTTACCGACGATCGCCGACCTTCGAAACGTTAAACGTAAAAATCTTTAACTTTTTCACGAGTTTTGCGCTACAATAAAACAGACACAAAGCCTAACCTTTTAACTGTTTGGCATTTAACATTAAAATTACTTTTACTTGTTATTTATAAATGATTTCCTTATAGACTTTTTCAAAAGAAAACAAAAGCGTTGTTTTTCTTTTGTTATTTTTTTTCCATGGTTTAAGTTGCGTCGCGACAAAAACGCAGATGTAGGCGGATTGAGGCCATAACTATTTATAGTCGTTACTTGACAAATGTTCGCTATTATCCTATGGGTAAAAAATAATAACAAAAAACTGACAAATACCAAATGTAGAAGAACGAAGGTTGTACGTGGTTCGCTCGAGGCCGCGTGACGCGGACCAGCGTCGCCACTGTAGCCACGTAAAACGGCGGACACATAAATCCTATAAACGTCGCTTTACAACTATAAATAAGAAGGTAACTAGGTAGTTACAAATTGTAAGTTACAATTCAAAATCCAAGTAAAACTAGCAGCTAACGCAATACATTTGGTAAAGTAAAAACACTTTGTTAAAATTACCCGATTGCTTTTTTGAAAATAAGTTTTTTGAAGGCCTTTCCCCATAAATACTTACATATTTTTAAATCAATAAAGTTTATTGTCCATTTTAAGGCGCTTACAGTTATTAATTTTTGTATTCTTGAAATTTAACTTAGGGAAAGGGTGTGTTATTTGAATTTGAGGCATTATGAACCGCTACCTGCAGTGAGACGTCCCGTTGAGACTGGCCGCTGGGACAAAACTAATCTGTGGATGAGGTAAAAAATTCTTGGAACACATTAGTAGGTGATAATAACACTCGTTCTAGAAAACCGACAATGTATAATATCTTGTATAAAAATAATGATATATTATGTACAATTATTAATAAGGTATGCAAATGATCATTTAAAAGCTTTGAAGAAAACCCTGATTGATACTTGAACAGAGACACGAACAGACGAGTGGAAAAATGGTTGAGTATTTTAATGAGACGTAGAAAATCCGGTAAAATTTCACCAACAAGAATTATTTCGCTTTAAATTGACTATAACGTACGGAAAAAAGGAAAAAGAGAACCTATTGTTTCAAAATTAATATTAACCACAAAAAACTACCTGTTATTAATAATTTGAGATTTATTTTTACTTATAATTACATATTTAATCATAGTTAATCGAAGGTATAATTACATATTCTATCATAGTTATTCCAAGGATAACATTATCGATTATACCCAATAATGGCCTAACAATCTGTGACGAAACACTATGTAATTTCCGGAGTATCATGTTTAATTTCCGCATCCCTCGACCATCAGTCTCCTGCTAGAAAAAAAGCTTCTCTGTTCACGCTCACGCTCTGAAGATGTATGGGAAATGACATTATTTTTCTACATGCAATGCCCATACTCAGAAAATGTGCACGACTATAAAAAGCCTGGTTATGTATTAGTAACGATAACCATTTGATTTGGTCATTCTAGGCATAAGTATCGTTTTTTTTGTAATCAATTAATTTTTGTAATTTGAAATGAAATCGTTCTTCAAATTATTACAAAATCTTATTTTAGTTTTCACTTGTATAAATTCGTTTTAATTCCAAAATTAACAATGGGAATAAATTTTAAAATGAAATATTGTCGTAAGGAAATTCACTACTGTAAAAAAACATTGTAGAAAAAAGCTTCAAGGCTAGATGTAGGTACTCTATTTGAAATGTGAATATTAATATTACAACGTGAGTCATTGACGGTTATCAAAAGTAGTTAGTATTATAAATTAGTTATTAAAAGTTTGATTGCACCCATTTAGTGCACTAATTTAATTTTTTATATAATTAAAGTGACATTATATTTTATTATATTAATATTAAAAAAGTAATATGTTTCGAGATCCAATTAAAGAGGGGACGAAAGCCCCCAAGCCCCGCAACATTTTCATTACTTGAAGCCACTAAGTGCCACTAACTAAAATGAAACACTGCGATGCAAGTATGTAGCGCAATATTACACAAACTGTATACAGTTATTAACACCGTAGCACGTATCTCGCTAATGAGTACAGCGGATTAGCACAGATCTTACGATCGTACCATAGTAGAAACAAATAAGTAGGATAATAGGTTTGTATGTGAGCGCGCCTGTACGTATGCGTCGTATAATACACACACCGACAAAATTTATCGCTGTTAAAGATGCGCCAGTCATGGTACGCTTCACCGCTGCGCTACCACTCGTAATTTGTACATGTATATTGAGTATAGGTACATTTTTGACAAATGAATAAACTGTTAGCGACTGTCTCTTCTCGGTAAGGGTATTAATTAACGTTCGGCCGGGGCGTGAGTTGACGTACTTATTTGTCTCAACTACGACCATACGAGTACCCTGCGGTATTGCGGTTGGTGTCGTGTCGTCTACCGACAAACAGGTTTGCTAATGTCTGCTAACAACGCCCCCTGCTGCCAATATTACGACTACACGAGCGTGACGTTATCAAGTTTTCATCACTTCGCTAACAACCAAAATTAATCGTTGATGAAAGATGCGTTGCATCAAGTAACCTTGAATCTTGTATGTTGTGAGCGTATTTCTATGTGTTAGTAAGTAGTAAATAGTAATTTAAACCATAGCCTAGCTGTAGGTAGTTATCATCATCATCAGCCTTTAAAAGACCACTGCTGGACATAGGCCTCCCCTAATACGCGCCACTCCGACCGGTCCTGAGCCTTCTGAATCCAGCGGGTGCCCG
>DWKA01000513.1:0-16323 GCA_018249155.1 Panoquina ocola ocola
ACGCTATTTTGACGCAAATTACGATCATCAGTATTGAATGTCTGATTTTGATCATCTATTATTGCCGCTGACTGTACCTACATAGATAACATTTTTTTCGGTGGAGAAGTCATTAGGTATATGAATTTAGTCGATGCTAATTCCAGAATACTAGATTTTATAAAGATTTCATTTTATATTATCAAGTGGCATTTTTTCTATTATTCTTATTATTAGTAAATTTGATAAAAAAAAAATGCGCTGTGATAATTAATAAAATTAGTTACATATTTGTTCTATACTCATAAGGTTAATAAGATATTATTCAAAACGTGAATACATATATTACCGATTTTTAACAACTATATTTATTTAAGTTTTTATCACTGCCACATTTGCTTCCTAAAGCCTTGATTAGCCTGTTAAAAATGGCATTACGTAAATAGCCCATTCTTTCGCGCGCTAATCAACGCAGTTATTACCGAGAAAATAATGTAACAACTAGTCAGGCATGTAATGTATACACATTAGCTAAAATTTAAGGTACATTTGGGCACCGTCACAGTGGCAGTGGCATTGCGGTGAAAGTATTCGCTTGCGGTACGACAACTTACTATTCCCATACTCTCGTTGTTTACGGCGCATTAGGTACTAATCGGTGTTGAAACGCGAACGTATAATTCACGCGGGTATAATGCGTTGCCGTCAAGGGATTGACGCACTAATTAGTTAGGCATTAGGGGCTTGCACGGTGCGTATAGAATTTACATACCTTATGCGATTGTTTAACTGTTCCTGCGATACTTGCGTATGAAGTAAGGACTACATTTTAATATGAATATTGTGTAATTCGTATAAATTATTATTTATTTCGTTCACATTGCGTAGTTACTAGAAGTTAGCAATAAGTTTCGAGATCTGGCTCAGGCGAAAGAATTATTTTTGAAGACATTTTTTTAGTAAGTAGTCTTGTGCTATTCTGATTTCTGCTACAGTGAAATCGGGAAAAAAAACAAAAATCGTATTTTTATCTCCAAACTATCTTGTGTTTCGTTGAGGAAATGTAATACAACATCTGATTTTGTGAAAGTTATCAAATTAAAGGATGTGTTAAAGTTTATCGACAGATGACCTAAAACCATGTCACCTCAATGCGTTTATCAGACGAAATGTGAAGTGATTAATGACTTTTCTTTGTTAAATTTGGACGTAACAGTTATCGGAATCATTAATGGCCCGTATTCCACTTAAACCGAGGGGATAAAGAAGTAGTAGTCAATAAAATCGAGACGGGTAGTTGGTTTTGTTCGTCTAATTTACTGCTCGGCAAAGCTACGCGGCAGCGCCCCGATAAATAATTCATCGAGCGAACTAAGCTACTACATAGTACAATACTCACTCAGTATGCCAATTTATCTTTTTACTCTTAAATCGTAGCATAGAATAGGAAAAAAGATGTATTTACTGGACTTTGGAGAAGATTAATAGAGTAATTGATACAATAATTATGATATTTTACAACCTGTTTATGTTGTTCTACAGTTATGTTCGAGATAATAATATATTGTTAGAGATATAGAACACAAAAAAAATGTCAATTGATTAAGTTTATTTAGCTTGACACCAGGTAGCGCTGTGCAAATTGGAATTAGCGTAATCTATAAAATCACTTTTAATCTCTCTGAAATCTATTTGGGGAATTGGCTTCGGTTTACTAGTACGAAATAAGTTAAGTGCCTTTAGATCTTTTGCGTGTGCTTTTAAGTTTTTTCTTGATCTACTGATCTTCTTTTATTACAGCACAGACATTGCTGTTCTTACAAGCCATCGTATCATTGTGAGAACCATGGTATACCTTGATTTGTTGTTGCTCTTCTGAACGCTATTTAGCTATCTAGATATCGCTTTTGTTGAGTGAAATTCGATACATGTCTGCTATATCGTCTTAACAATAAGAGATTGTATCCGCATACATCTTGTTATTGACTCTGCCTCGCTGTAGTCGGTATACGTATTTAATCTGTGTCCAGAGCTTGAATACAGATAAGTTTACGATAAGATGGGACTATGATTCGTTTAGATTCACATAGCGTTTTGTATTCAGACGATTTACTGATTCATCTTTTATTTCTATTTATATTATTCCACGAAGAATTAATCGTTTTGTCCATTCGTTACAAGGAAGTTATATGAGAGCAGCTTTGGAATGAAACAATATTTTATGGTAATTGTTTTGGTACAAAAAAATAATGGATATCGCAATTTTGTAATATTAAAAAAAATCGATGTCAACGAGGAGATTGTCATTTATTGCGTCTCTGTTTTGTTTAACAAGCGTAAAAATTATACATATTAATAAGTAGGTACTAAGGGTTAATTTTAATACATAAATTTACCAAATAAGTTAAATTTAGGTAAAAAATAACCGTTCCTACTGACTTTTGAGTAGCAGTCCGTAATGATTACGAGCAAATTTTGATCAATCAGTTACAATTGTACCAATGCAACAATGAAAGGTACTTGAAGCAATTTTGTATTTTAACTTTTAATAGATTACGCTGGGCACAAAAGAGGGCAGTCCAAATAAAGTACCTACTCGTATGATTTATTCCAATTGGTTTCAATGACTTTTTAATTTGATGTATCGATTGTTCTTATATCATTTTATACACATATCGTCATTGTTATTGAACCTATTTCCTTTATGACTCGGTAAACGGTTGTATTATTCCTACATACATTTTTTCCATCTATTTAAACCCAATTACCTTATTAAGTGCGCATAGAACTGAAGAAAACAAGTTGAATTGAATTAATAGCAGATATATAGTCCACTTTATTGATTTAAACAGTAGACTTGTAATTGATTTCTTTGTTTGTGAAGGAGTTAAAGATTTCCGACTAATGACTGATTGTGATTTAAGATTTCCTTAAAACCACAATTACCTAATTACATTTCGTGGGATGAATTGAAAACTCAATATGCAATATTTTAATATACAGACAACAAGGCAGTTAATATAAAGGCAAAACATTCAAAATTCGAACGTTGACCACCAGAGAAGGTCCATTTTAAACCAATAAAATACTTCATATCAGATCCAATAAAATGAAAGAACAATAAAAATAAATGTAGGCCAGAAATTAACCTCAAAAACTGGAGCACCTCCAATACAATAAGTGAATTTTGAAATAAATAACACTGAAATAATGCTATTAAACGATCTCACTTCCGTATTTGAAATGTAATGCAACTATATCGAACAATTTGATATTCAAATAAACATGTGCAAGGAGAAAAGAGAATCCATTCGCACTTGAGCGGTAATTTTATCGATACGTTTATTTTAGTTATAGGGGATACAGATGCTCTTAAAGAATTCGGAAACATAAGTCCGTGAAACTTACATGTCCTTTAATGTTTTCATGCAATATCGACGTATTGAGAAGATGCAACAGTTTAGATAACGGCAATAAAATTTAATTTATGCCTTTATATACTATCACTGTGCAGCAAATATAATAGTATCTTAAAGTCTGTTATCATGTCCAAATGTGATATTTTTATAATTTTTGCAAGTTTTTCCATATTATCTTTTTCACCAAAACGTGATCACCAAATTTAAAAATACATGTCTAATAAATTAATAAATATAGTTACAGACTGAATCTTCGGTTTCGTTACAATATAAAGATGTGGTAATAACAGTTTACCTTACAAAAATGGCCATTATAAACTCACATTAACAGTGGTAAAAAAGGTCGCAAAAGAACATTCCGTTGTAAACAAATAAATCTTTCTCTTAATTCAAACTCGTTACAATCGAAAGATTTTCAACTATTGTACTATTGATGTATTGTTTCGTTCGGCTTGGTAAACAACGGGGTTTGCTTCGTGGTTTGCATGAGGTCTTACAATAGCTTTGGAGATGTTTACCACTGCAGCCAGGCGTTGGCACTGTGCCAAAAGTAACAAAGGAGTACTATTAGCCAGCCTGTAATACTGGGACACCGACTTCATTGCTTGTCATGTTTTATTAAGCATTACCTCATCCATAGTATATTCTGCGTGCTAATGAGGTACTATGTGTAAGTCGTTTATTTTTATTAATTCATGTGAAACTAATCTAATTCACTCAGCACATCTCTAAACAAAGGATCCTATCCTTTCTTTTGCTCCAGAGTTTTTTATGCCCCTTTGTCATAATTTACCGCTTGAAGTATAAAAGTGTGATAGTCTACTTCGTTTTGTTGTTTTAATAAACCGCTGTCATGTGTTTGCGGTGTTCAAACAAAAAGTTGGTCGTATTCTGTTAGCCGCGTGTGCGCAGACGTTATCAAGTGTAATACGAGCCCGTGGCCCATAAATCCTCAAAAGTGCCTGCCGCACTTGCGCAACAAGTGTCTCGTACTCGTATGTAAATGTCCGCGACCCGCCCGTAATACCGCTCTATCTTCGTTATCACTTATTAAATTATTTTATCCACAGCTCCTCAACTATAACGGAGATTAAAACCCGCGCAATCGATCAATTTAATACACTTGGCCTCACCCTAGTTTATGGTTCAATGGAATTTTATTACCAATATTTTACTCGTTGCCGCTGTACCGGTTCAATAGTTAATATTGTCAAAGGAAACCCCAAATAATTTAGCTCCCACGGCATCAATAGTTTCGTTTTAATTTGCAATCGTTCCGTATAGTGCGTAGCGTCGGGTTCCGTGAGTCAGTTTGTAATGTAGTCATTCGCTAACATTCAATTCACTATCGTACACCACTCCATCGGCGGGACCAGTCAGCATGCTTTTGTATGCATGCAGTATGTATTGAAACTCTTTGCAGGGTGGACGCGCGCGCGTCGCTCGAAACATTCGTGCGCGTTGTACGCTAATAATAAACAAACTCTCAAACTGTTCGTAGTGAATTCAATTGTGATAAATGTGACCAGTTCTTGAGTGTCAGTGAAATTATGTGTCCTTATACTTAGAGCGGTACTTGGTACTTACTGTTTATGAAGCGTTGCTCTATTATTCTCTTTAGGCCTAGGAGCGTTGTTTGATTAAGTTTGTTGTTCACGATTTAGTTTGTTGTTGGCTTACATTAAAGTTGTATTAAGTTTTTATGTGAACTAAATTTAATGTTTAACGATGTATTTATTTTTATATTATTTTATGTTAAATCTTCTGAATCTTCAAGAACAATTAATTAGTTTTAAATGTCTTATGTAATTACGAATAGTTCTAAGTAACTACTGCACATTATAAAACAAATTCAAACATCTATCTATAAATTCGTGTGTATCTAACACTGAACGTGTACCTTTACTACGGAGCAGGTACCCATTCCTGTTTTTTACGTGTAAAGGGTCTCCGTAGTCCAATCTGCAATTCCGGACTCTACGTAACGTCTTTTGTTGTACCGCATCCATTATATTGTAAAGGGATCTACAGGTTTTCAATAAAAGCATTATTATTCAAACGTCAAAAATATTATTATCAAAGGTGTACTGTTCATTGTCGATAAGAGTTGCATCGCAGTATATTTTGTTACGTCTACTATATTTATCGAAGTTATCTATTTCTTTAAGTACCCTGTTTACTATTTTGTCATCCTAATTACTTTCAAATCCAATCTAATTTGCAGAAACTGTGTTTGACCAAGTCTAAAATAAACATCAAAAGCAAATCTACACACTAAAAGTGTTTAACGAGTGTATCTGGTTTGGAATCAAGTCAAATATCCTGCTCACCTTTGATGTGTTTTATATTTATACTATGTTCGTTCATATATTTTTTCCATATAACGTTTCCGAGATTATAAAAAGAAATATTCTTAACATTTTCAAGTTATATCAGCGACCACAATCCAATTTATATTCTACTATTATTTGAGAAGACCTTAATGTAGAAATAATAAGCAGATTAAGACGTTTTTATTCAAGGAAGACATCGTTAGACAAAAAATTCAAACAAGTTATAACGAAGTAATTGGTACTACTTTATTCCTTTAAAGGCGACTTTTTGAATTTGTTTATTGAAGGTCAGACATTATATCTATAACTTTTATATCCTGTGTGACTTTTATGGACATTATAAATTAACTACGACAGTTAATGTTTGCTTGTGGTTGTAGTGTACCAGTTATCACCGCAGGAATGACAGCGGCTGTTGTCCTATTTGCGTAACTGCGTCTATCTATGTCAGAATCTCCGTGTAATTAGATGCAATCATTTGCAAATATAGTAATTCTATATAAATCTCTGCTGAACTTTTTATCAACAGGTTCATTTCTAAGATAATTTAAAACAAGACTGATGTAGGAAATACAAAAAAGCTTCTCTTCCCTACAAACTTATAACATGTGTTTCCGTCGTAAGGGGACATTTTCTATTTTACGGTTCATTTGTGGTCTGAGCTACTCAAGACACTTCAAAGCACGGATGAACGTAAATCTACTATAGATTACCTCTAACCCTATTGGATTTGTTCAAGGATGACTGAGTCATGTTGTTTGATGGGAAAACACGCCGATTACAGTTTTTTTATTTGTGTAGCTTTCGCGTCCATTTTACCTATATATTTATATCATGTACTTACTTTATCAAATTACCTATACGATAAGTTTATCTATGGTGCGCCTATAGTTTTATCTTTATCGCTAAAGATACTATAAAGTAAAGAGTACTTATAATTATGCAGTGTTACGGATATTCCTCATATTAGTTTTGCCAAAATTTGATTAGAAATAACTATAGTTTATAAAAACCATATTTCTGTTAATGTGATTTCTAATTCACAATTTGTGCATTCGTACATGTTTTTAGCGTTCAAATGAATATCTTTTTAGTTTTCTTTGTTACTATGGAATGCTGTACCTTTATTTAAATAAACGGAAGACGTATCTTGCAGTTTTAACACAGCGTTCAATCAGCGAAGCGCTTCTTCGGGAGACTCAATTGAGGTTAATTCGTACAGAGACAGGCCACAGATCTCTAGCGCCCCTGTTTTATATATACGTTCAATAAGTTAAATGGCCTAGTAAATTTATATCATATTCATGAACAATGTACTACATTCGTAACTTGTTTCCTCGTTGGCATGTTCTAATGACGTGCTACGAATCTGCTCTGCTTTTTCATTTTATGATATACGACTGTTTATGTTATGTCCCTTTACTGGTTTTTCTGCTCTTTATACTTTCCTTCTTTGACTTTCTTATTTGTGTTTTCAAACTTTCTATCTACTTGGACCTTCATGCAGACAATTTGTACATTTGATACTGCCATTTCTTTGCAGTTACTTTAAAATTCAATAGTTTGTTTTTAATCCTAAATGATACATTAAATTAGTTTAATAGAACTGATTTCACTGCAGAATCAAGTTAGGAAGTAGAAGACGCTAAAGGGTCATTTCAGCGTTTACAATTGCATTTTGTCTAAATAGGGCTTAAAATGCTTGTCTAACAGTATTCTCGTAACTGCAAACCGTGATCTAAACTGTCACAGTTACTTCCTTTTTAATCTCCCATTTCTAACAGCTTTCGTTGAGGTTAAAGGCGTCGAGAGAACGTTTATGATCTTTCACGGCAACAGAAACCTTTTATGCCCAATCCCTTTTTGGGTTCGTACAAAAAACAGTACACACTTGTTTATAGAACAAAGACAACGAACTCGTAAAATGTGTATAAAATATTTTAAAGTTCAGTTGTCAGTGTTTTCATGGATGATACGTGTAGCGATAAAGGATAGGGATATAAACAACACGAGGCACGCTAAAGTAGGTGTGCTCGTTTTAATACTTAAACTATTATTAACTCTAGTCGCTAATTAAAACAAAGTAGACAATTAAAGAAAATGCTTACTTAGTTAATTAGGCAAATATGTACTTATATGAAGTTGAAATATGATTAATATTTGCGAGAAATCACGTATGGGCATCAGTTTCAAATAAACTATAGATTTCGGGCTATTAGTGTGTCGGAAAAGAAACACGCTTTGCCCGCCAACAGGAAGGAACACGAGTAAGAAATTTAATTGATGCCTAATGAAGTTCATCCTTCATTGGTTGGTATAACTGACATGCGTTGCGTAACAAACTATTTAAGCAGGATATATTTTTAATGAGACGTAAAATTTTTGCCACGCCTAAGTACCGATCATTTCCGTACGGTATCAAATATCAGATATAAGTTTAATAGGCCTATATTGCCTGGAAACGATTCTTGCGCAAATGCATTTTTGTATTTAAGCAAGTAATTTATTTTCACTTGTAAAACGTTCTAAATGAATCAGAAAGTAGGAAACATTTACATTTGAGATATAAATATCATAACTGCAACAATATTTTACTTTGCTACTACTTTGGAATTCATTGAGAATGACTCACTGTTGTTGAAAACTTTCTAAGATTCTTGGAGATAACTGTTAATTGTATGTATTTAATTTAATTTATTATCAGTTTTCAGTTCGATGAGTTCTTTATTGTACAGCACTTACATAAATACATATTTTATTGTGCTCTCTGAGGTATCTTGCTTGTGCAAAACGCCAAAGCTATCCGTCTGGGGAATCCAGTTATTTCTTTCTTTCTTCTGACTTGGTCGGCTATGCATCGATGATGCCATTGCTGTTACTGATGTTCCTAGGTGGTTCGTTTCTTAATTTTTTGACATCATACAACGATAGTACGTATATTAGATTTTGTTATTAATTTCATTGTATGAATATTGTAATTAGGTGTTAGATCTACATTTAATAATCTCATTCGTAGAGATATAAATGTTGTTAGATAGACGTTTTATAATTTGATATTTATAAAATAACTAGTACCCCCTGGCATAAACGAGAAAATTATTTGCAGATGACCAATCTCCAATGTTTCGCGTTTTCACATATTAACATAACCGGTATGAACAAAACACGGCGCAAAAGGCATAAAAAAAACTATGTACTGTGAATTCTAAGCAGATGTTAGGCTGCTTGTTAGCAGAGACGTGTAAGGTAGCTAAGCTATTATAGATGCGTGTCAACATGATTGAAGTAATGAAAGACAGTTGAAAATCAAACAACGGAACAACCCTGTTGGTAAAATAGAACTACCTACATCTATCGCTTAGTTGTTGTATACCTATGATGGAAAAGTATCCGAACATGACAAATATTTTCTTTCAGCATGCCTATGTATATTTCTAATTACAAATGTACTTATTTCATCAGGTTACTTAAACCTCAGTTAGTCAACTAGGCAATAACAATTCGTAACTACGTACCTAACAAATTGTTTATTGCTATTAAATCGTTATTGCGGCTTTGCGACTCTATCTACTGACATTTATTATATGATTTTGAGTTAATAAATATGGTTGACTAGACATTACAATCAATCCCGGTTGTGCGGTGCTCAACCTGCTCGTTGAAAGCTGTTAATAATCAATTTTATTACATAACAGTTAACGATTTATTTGGATTAGATAAGATTTTTGTAGGAAAGGTTAGTAATAATTTATTCATTCATCCTTAATTCTACCACGGAGAAGATAATGTATTCAGATATCTATATGTATATTAAATTGTATTCGTTCAAATAATTTTCAAAGTATAGGTAGGTACCTATCTCTGAAATCTACGAAAAGATACATAGGTGATATACCCAGCAAATCATTAGCGGAAATTAAAATTATTCTATTAGAATCATACCCAGCGGTATGATAAAAGCAGATGGACCGAATAATCCTACTCAAGTTTGAGCATAACTACTCATTATTATAAAAATACACGTATCGAAGCCGCAATTACACAATCGAATACTCTTGACCGATCGGCCTCTCGAGGATTTATCAATGATTGTACGCCACGATACAGAACACGTCCATCAACCGTTGCGTCACTGCCAACGACCTTCGCAGGAGTAACTCAGTTTTTACGCTGAGCATCTTAAACCTGACTTTTTCCTTACTCGAACGACCGACGACTTACTCATTCAAGTTGCTTGAACTTGTCCCAATTTTTGAATATCACACGACGCACTGTTGTCAAGGAGCACGTAAATGATACGTTTTCAGACGGTTTGTGAATCGATTATACTTAATTATCGAATAAAGCAATTGCGCAATAAAATAAATGGCCGTATTTACTTCCCTTCGACAGTTTTAAATGAACGAAGGTTAAGTTCGAGTACTGCTGGATACATTATAGTCCGTTTTACAGACATAGCTAGAGAGATATTTTTTTATATAAAGCAACTTCTATCACGTATTCACATCAAGAAACTCGACTTATTTATTTAATGTTTTATCTAGAGAAAGTTTTTTTCCTGGACTTGGCTTTCTAACGGAAATATAATTATAATTATCTACCTAATATGGTCAAAACGAATGTGAATAAAAACACCAAACCTGCTTTATAGAATAGTTTGATAAGTAGATACCTAATTTATGTTATCCTCAATGATTATTCATTGTGGAATTATCTCTACTTTTATATCTAGCTATTAGATACAATTTACAACTTCCAACTGCTACGGATTATGGTGATACGCGTTATTTGCTAGACCTCCAATTTAAAATCGAAATAAAATAAAAATATTTTTCTGCATACATATATTTTTTCTTGGCCTATTCCATATATCATTTTGCCTTTTGACCGTGCCTTTAGTTTTTGAGCATATGTGTTTATTTCGAATCACTTTTATGGCCGTTTCCATTAGTATCGATTACCTTGGAACAGTCTCAGTACAAAACTTAATAAAATATACTTATAGCAACGATGATGTCATATAGTAAACTGCGATGCATCTTAAACGAATATATCCACAATATCGATATATCCCTTGCTAACTCTTTGTCATTTGAAGTAATCTTTTAAGTCGGCAACGATTTTCTAGTGTTTATTGTTTGACCGCCTACCAGTTTTTGTTAGGCTAAGCGGTCAATACCAACAGGTTACAATAATGCAACTGTTTAAAACCGGTACGGGGAACTCTTCACAGAAGGGTACTTCCCAGAAAGTCCTTTTGTGTTAGCTCAACTGGTTTGGGAGTAAACACGCGATGTAGGTACGGATGTCCTGAGTGGTTTACTCATTATATCATCCCGCTTCAGACGGCGGGAAGGAAGCTGTATGAGGCGGGATCATGCTCTATCTAACCAGGAAGTCGATGCACCTACTCACATACGTAAGAAAATAAGTAGGGATCAAATGAAGTCGAGTGGATAGTTGATGTTTTGCTCAGGACATGTTTACACACGTGAGGTGGTCTTGAGTCAACTGCAAAACAGATAAACGACATCACCGTCAGCACACGACCGGTGTTCGTATATGCTCGCACTTCATTTGTTCAAGCTATCTTAATTGCAATGTTTGTTTTATCAGCACCAGAATACGAGTAGGTGCATGTGATAAGGAATACATTATATTTTCCGTTGTGTCATCGAGTAAAGAAAAAGGAAGACAGAATGACGAAATGTTATCTAAAAATGTAGTTCTGGGGTTTGCCCGATTTATGTACGCTATAAATATTTTATATCTAAGTGATAAAATTTACCCATTTTATTTTTTTGTATTAAAACTGTATTTCGTTTGCGCGAATCTATCTCAAAATTCCTTGAACTTTAAAGTATTCCTTAATTTAATATCTTGCTTGTAGGTACCTAGTTCTGATTCGGGTTTCGCTTACAATAATACTCGTAATTTATGATATGAATTCAGCATACATTATCTTTACTCCGGTACCAATTGCATCTATTAATAGAAACGCATAATTTGATCTTAAACATTATGTATTAATCCGTCTCGCTTGATTACTTACTTGTGATTTACCATGACAATAGAGACATGGGTTAGAGGTCACCAGTTGCCCTCAGAATGAAGAACTCTACACGGCCGTGCCGTGTAATGTGTCCCGTATAGGTCGTCCGGTCTCGGTGAACAATGCCCAACCCATGTGGATTACAGCTTGTTTACGAGCGACGTCTGCGGTATTCATTCCCGTGTCATACAACCATAATTTGCTATGCAATATCCACAATGAATGCCTTATAGCGCGTTCCGGTTCGCTAGGATTTCGTTTGGACTACCACGGCGCCCATATTGTATAGAAATCGAATGTTTATGCTAATGATGACATGATAACGTTCATTCGTTGCCAGAATTCGGTTCGACTGTAAATTCATCGATTCATTTAGTATCCGATTTCATCTATTCTTTGCGGAACTGTGTGTCTGGTAGTTCGAACTGTTCGAAGGCTTATGCAAGACGTTCGCAAGCCCTAATGGCTCCTTGACCGAATTTTATAAACTGAAGCACATGACGCGGTTTGTGTTCACCTTTGGATCGTATCAAGTATCCCATGGAGCTCGCTGCTGCGGCCATGTGCGCGACAGATGCTCCGCGTCTCACTCGTTGCTCGATTCTGTTGAGCCTTTTACTTTCGCAAAAGCTGTTCTGTTATACTCACTTGTTTTCCTTTCAAGATATTGTACTGGACAGAACTGCATTATTCCGAAATCTGATTGTACTTTTACGAAATATTCAAATAATATGTGACGTGTTTTCGCTTACGTACCTACATAGGTAAATCAGTTAAAATTAAGACAAAAACATTCACATTCCAGAACTATAAGTACTGGTTTTCCGCATATTTTAATATATTCGATGTCGTGTTGAGGGACACGTGTTATCCTCATGTTATTCTTATTAGATCATCATTAACCGTCCTGCGTCTTAATTCTATGTGAAGATATATTCGCAATTATAGTAATCTGTGCGTAGAATATACATCTATAATTTATTTAAATTCACAAACAAGTTTCGTGGTTTGAACATCAATGAATAGATTATAAACTGTTATCTTTTAACGACTGATTTATGTACCTTATCTTTATAGATTCAAAAGACTGTTACGTTTGTTTTACATATTTAGTGTTTCTTATTATGCGTATTCTCTGAGATTTTGTATTGGACGTCATCTAGAAATATTTCTACATAGTAATAAGGAGCCACATAATATGATGGAGGTCTACGTGTAATAATAGTGTTATGTAATAGATTTTTTATCCACATTGCTTCAGTAATCAAGCTATCATTAATATGAAATGAATAATAGACAGGTACAATCAGGTACATTCGTGGTAGGTTCAATCAAAGGATGCATTCATTTCATTGGGCTTCGGTCTGTTTTTACTCCACCTGTATAAGAAACTTCGCATATAGGTACAATGTCATCAGCATAATCATAGACTCAATAATAAGCCCACTGCTGTCTCCTCTCTAGATCACGATTTATTTGTTTTCCGAGAAGAAAATATCTATTAACTTTGTATATATTTAATTTTCAGACTGATTGTTATGAAATTAATCAATGCTTCTCAGTTATCTCCACACAAAATATTATTATCATATTAGGGCAAAGCCTGATTATGCTCTAAATGAAAGACCAACATAATTAATCACTTTTATACTTATAATATTAGTAAGTACCTACTTACTCATTATATTGACCAGAGTTCCATTATCATTCCTTATTGCCCTTAGTTAAGATCCGTTCAATTGTACGTATTGAAATCTAAAGACCATCTCGGTAGATTTTGGTCCCCCCTATAATGAGTTTCTATCACCTGTCTTTGTGAACACCTGACCACGCCGGCGATGAAACGAAAATGTCATTGAATAGGGACTTCTCTCGCATAAAACGTGCTAACTACTTTCTAATTAGAGTGTTGCATACTTAACTAGTGAAGATAAAATACGTCGCGTTTTGACGTTTCTACGAAAACTAGGCGCTACGTGAGTTGGGACGCTAGCATGTTACATACTTTTTGGTGAAACTGCTAATTATCTTAATTTTTTTCACATCATCTAAAATGAGGATGGATTTTGTAAACATACAATAATAATAACTAAGTTTACTTGCAATAAGTTAAAAACTATAAAGATATTAATTTTCTGTGTAGCTTAAATAATTATCATAAAACAATTATCAACAACGTTCTTATTGTAGTTTTCTTAGTGTAGTCAGATTTTACAGTTTAGGCTGAGTTTGCAAATATAAGCTCACTTTTTGTAAGTGTCCAAAGAAAATTTAGCACAATACTACGCAACACTTGCAAATTATTGTCTATTGCTAAGAAGCGTGACGAGTTTATTAAAAATTACCGAGTTTTGGTATTAGCGAGTTGTCGAATGTCGCAACTAAGTGATGTGACCGTGACCAGCATTAACCTAGTTACCATCTAAAACTTCTTCATTACGAATATTTTCTTTAATTGGTCGATTTCATTGTGAATTTCGATGATCTCTAAACTAAATACTAAAATGTTTATTTTCCATTTCCATGTTAAAGTAGTATTAGAGATGTGCCGATCCGATTCGAAATTATTTTATAGCAGTCATTTTAAAATTATATAATAAGTAAAATACCACGTTAAATATAGCATAGCGTCACTTCACGTGCAAAAGTCGCTATGTGTTTTTTGTAAATTTTACAGGAAATATCAAAAACATCGTGTTATCATGGAACTTTCGAAGTATGAATGTCGCATAGCTTAAGTAGCTATGTATGACTTGAAATTACGATTAAAACTTCATACAAACCTGAAAATCACTAAATAACACATAGCTACTTTAGCACGGGCAACGACGATAGGATTTTTCTTTTAATAACATAAGAATACAATACTTAACAGATTGCCGGTACGGCATAAATGGCGAACAATACAGACTAAAAATACAATAGCACAATACGTATCTGTCTGTAGGCTATAGCGGGACTTGATAAAAAACCTAATAGCCTATTCGAAGAACCAAAACACATGTGTCAAATAAACAAATATGCAAGACTATTGTTTGAGAATCGATAAATAAGGTCATAATAATTCTTTCTCGGAAGACAAGGTCCATGGCCGGCAACCAATCGAGAATCTATATCATTTGACACTGTTCTCGGCTCACAGTTATGTATTAGATACTTCACTATACCGTCAAGGCTTTTTGGGTCACAATCTGTTTATCACACAATTATAAAAGAATTGAATGTTGTTGATTGACAAAACTGTCTACAAATTCTCTTTATTATAGACAGAAAAATTGGGTAATTTGTAATTTAGAGATCTATTGTAGATAATCTATGCAAATACTTATTGAAATAAATGCACATAGAGAAGCTGATAGGCCGCTGTTCGTTGTTGTTGTATTATGTATACGTGAAGAAAATGTCTTTGTATTCCCAGAAAAAACAGTTTTGTTTATTCTTACAAACACATACAGAACGAAACTCCGCTTGCTTGCAAGATTAGTTTTTCGGTTAGTTAACTAGTGACGTAGATGCCGGTAAAATAGTTTCCGCAATGTTTATTTACAGTCGCCCCGAATGCAAGGTCCATTGAAAAATTACGAAATGACCGTGAAATGAAAATATTACAGAACTCGTTGTTTCTACGGTCTCTACAAAGGCTAACGCACAGGTCGTTGATACGGGCATCGGGCCATATTCGAGCATAGGAGGGAAGAACACGGGTATATAAACATTGCCTCCGTCCTGCTCTAACACGAACTCCAGTGCCTCTCAAAGTGCTGTTTTTGTTTTTTTTTTAATTTTTGAAATAAATCAATAGATAAGTATGACATGCCTAATAGTTATTGATACGAGAAATCCAGTAGAGTAGAGAGTTCTTTGACTGACTTCTTTACTTATAGGAAAAAGTTGATTTTTATTTCATTGGCAAAAACTTTCTTTACATAATTATATAAAATAGAATAAATAAAATATTATAAAAAAATGGTGTAAAGTTGGTTATATCTGTTCGTTGATCATAGTTATAACACTTTGAGAACAACAGGCGAAGGACCGATGAAGGTCTGGCCCGGATCTCCCCTCTGTCTTGGTACGGTTATTAGGGCCCACACATAATTTATGATTTAACCCGTATAACGACTTGACGTATTGAATACTACACAGGGACAGTAGCACTACGCTGGATTTTAACATTTCAAATGATGCCCGTATTATTAAAAATCCTTGATAAGTAGGTACCTGCTTTACGTTATTTTGTCATTAAAAAGTTTTTAGACATCGAATTGAGAACCTTCTTCTTTTTGAAGTGTGTTAAATGTAAGGTACGATTATATTACGTTTTGTGAAATATATCTGTAATTAAATTTTAATAACTACATTGATTACCTAGTATTTTTGACAATATAGTGGGTTTCACACTGGTTTTCATCCATTCAATTCCATCTAAATTAGGCATTTACGCTGGACCAATTCTAAAATTCTGGGTATAGTGGATGCCCGTCTTCTTTGAGTCATCAGTCCTAATTGGGGAGCGTCCTAGCATTTTTTGAGATGTGGA
>DWKA01000514.1:0-16319 GCA_018249155.1 Panoquina ocola ocola
TGTTAATAACATTTAATTTATATATTATGCGGTAATCTTTAGCTTTTCCGGCGGTTTTCTTTCACGCTGAGAACGTGATATATGGGGCGTGCTTAACAACCTTACCAGGTGCGAGAAGATAAGAGCTGATGTAGCTACCGAGCTGTTTATTAAGCCGGACGCAAATATAAATGATGTGTCGCAACTCGTAAATCGCATCGCTATAATATTTATAATCAATTTGTATCTATTAGTAGTCGGTGTGGTATTAGTATAAACAATTTATGAAACCATTTACTCGTATTTAAATATTAGGCACCATATTTTACTACACAACAGCCTATGGGTCTATTCTAGATAAGCCTGGTAGCAGGACATTGATAGTTTTAAATTTGATGAATGTTAATGTAGGTATAATATAAGAGTAGATAAATGAAGGGAAGTGCCTGCTACTATACTCGTATAAAGTGACCCAGTATAAACCGTTCAGAAATCAATTGTACCATCACATGTGAATGAATGACGTCAGCCGGAGCAGCCGTTCACCGCCAAGGGCGCTTTCATTTGCCGCAACTGGGGCATCTCCCACGCCGCACACTGGCTTTGATAAGCCATGAGAACTATGGGAATTTTAGTACCTTCCTTCATGATAAATGATAAAGCGAACAGAATCATTTAGCTAAAGTTTAGTTACCTCGATTCGATGTCCATCGGGTTTTAATCAAGGTTCAGCTAAGGGTCATTTGGATTTTGAAGGAAGTGCGGTAAGATTGGTAGGCGTTAAAACAGTTTCTCTTTTAACTCCGCCTTCGCAATAAAAATTCTTCCTACGCGTGACTTTCTCAAACATTAGCATTTTGATCAGCCCAAACCGTGCGTTGTGCAAGAGGCTCAAGCCGTCTATTGTTACTACCGTCTACCGTCAGTTTGTCTGTCCTAATTTCAATTAGTAATCTCTCTATGCTATTGATAGCATCACAATCGAGTTTTAATTTGTTGAATAATATTGAATGGAATTTTGATTGAGTACTGTGTATGTTAACTGTAGTTAGCTGCTAGGGTTTAATCGTATTCACAAAATCCAGACGCTATTATCAATGTTTTTTTATACTACTTACTATCTGCTTGGAAATTTACTATTGACATCATAACAGTTAAAAGAGAGCTAACTTACTCTTCACTACTTTTACAAAAAATAACAGATGACGTCTCTTTCTCTCCTTATTTCTCTTTCTCTTTCTCAAGCGTATCATCTAACTTTGCCATAGTATTATCATTAATCGTTATTAACGACATATCTCTGCAGTGTTTGGGAGGTATCAAATACTTAAACTGTGTGGCCATGGTTTATGATAGTGAAGGAATTAGTTGGTATTAGTGGACGGGTTGCCCTACAATCCGAGGTTCGCGTGCCGCCCGCCATTCCCACGACCCGGCTCCTTGCGGCAATCTTCTCATTGAAGCAATCAGCGAGGGTGCCCGATGCGGGCCGCACTGGCCACTCCTATCTCCAGGGCCTTTTAGTGCTCAAACTAGAGCTTTAATGCAAACCAATTGACCTAAATATTTGAGCTTCTTGGTTTACCAGCATTCCTCTTTTAATGGTATTTTTTTCATTGATGCTACGAAATATTTTCATTTTGGAGAGAATATTAATAATTAATCTAAACAAGTAATACCATTGTTATTTTTACATTTAGCTTAGCCTGATGCGGGTAGTT
Organism: Panoquina ocola ocola; assembly: GCA_018249155.1. Taxonomy (NCBI): domain Eukaryota; kingdom Metazoa; phylum Arthropoda; class Insecta; order Lepidoptera; family Hesperiidae; genus Panoquina; species Panoquina ocola. Next base: position 1,701 of record DWKA01000514.1, read on the forward strand.
CAAGCTTTTGTTATTGATATCACTTTCTTTCTTCAGATTTAAAAAACCTCAAAAAAACATAAACGTCACGATAATAAATAATATCAACCAAAAGTTAATGACCACATCTCTGTTTCGAAGGCACTAATTGTTTAATACGCGCTGAATCCCTGCATCCTTTAAACTTGACCTCTTAATCCTGCTTACAAGTCAAGTAATACGATCCCAAGTCATTGACATTGTAAATCAGCGTAACACGGCGACTAAATCCTTTTCACGGGGCCGAGGACTTAGTAAATTACTCGCGGCGCCTTCAGGGGATTGTACGGCTTCTTTTGATTAAACTTCAAAAACAACGAAGAAATTATTCCGTTAAGCCCGTTCAATGGTTGCTTGTTAACAGCTTCTTGAATTGATTTGGCATTCACTTTTATGGATTCTTCTGTATCATTCACAAATTATTTGGTAACTAACTTATTCGTACTACCATAACAAAAAAATATTTTACTTGTCTCCCTGCCTCCGGGTTAGAGAGGAAAGTGGTTCTCTCGTAGTCCTTAGAAGCACTTGGCCATTATTCTGGAGGACTGTAGTCACAGACTATAGTGGACGATTTATACCGAATTGCTAAAGATCTGTTACATTATTTAACAGTTTCTAACATACGACTACTTAAAATTTGATATTCTTGTTTGTCAATTGTAACACTACATCAGTACTGAGACGTATATACTAGAGCTCCTTTTCAAACAAGCCAAATGCGTACATTTTAAACAACTATCTATTGTTTTTCAAAGCTCAGATTCTTGTCACAAAGTGTACTTACTTGTTTTACCCTATCGGGATTTATTTTAAAATTCAGTGATTCTACGGTAATATTATTCAAGCGATCACAAGACAGACATGGGGTACGAAGTTTATTGCGCTGCCAAATGAGTTGACCCGCGGTATAGGACGATTGCCTTATATGTCGGGAAGCTAGAGTAATGAATATTTCACCAGTCAGCGGTCCGCAGCGGTGGTGCCACCCACCTGACGTTGTCTATGTCCGGGCCCCCGGCCTGCTGTCACTCGGGGCTGCCCTCATTTACCACCAATGTATCGTACAGTCTAAACGGTGTACTCGTAATGCCCAGGCCGTAAAGGTGTAACAATGATGTACCTAGATAAATTGTATATGCATTTGTCATTGTACTGCATTGTTATCGTGCTAAAAGTAAAGTCATTATCTATTGATAGGGTTTTTTTTGTGTCCACGGTAGTTTTCAAATTCGATCTGATAAACTTTTGTATAACGCTTTTCATTTTTTTATTTAAAATCGCCCTCATCATTATTTACAATTGAATTGTTTGTTGTTCTTACAGCACGACTTTCGTTTATATCGTCATATAAAAAATAATAAAAGCTAATTTTTTCGCATTAAAACATGGCGCGCTATTTCGTCACTGTACGATACCGTACGATAAAAGTACTTAAAAGTACGTTGTTAAATGAGTGTATCTCCCTATCCCGACGCATCTGTTCGTCTGGTGCGGCAGACCACCTGTCACCACCTTAAGAGGTCCGCTTTGCATACGGCCGGCGGCGCCATTGCTATGCTAATAAACCCACCGTGAGGTTTTATTTCACGACCGTTTCGGTTTATGGAGCTGAAACATTGCCGTAAATTGGTGAAGAATCTTTTATTACTTCTTCTCCAATTTGGAGATGAATGGTCTATTAATGTGAGTAGCAGATAAACGAGCTGATGGTAAATGGAAAATTTGTGTTTTCTATGGCATAGGTTATCTGAGTGTAATAAAAAAGAAAAAGAATTAACTTAAGAGTATAAGCAGACATGTGTTGTACACTGATTTTCAGAGCGTTCTGTTTTGGCGCCCACTTCGTTATAACAATTTAACTCTTTAATAAGATAGTTACATAACCGCGGGATAGGGTCTTATCTGATAGTCGTTGGCACCATTGTTCTCCTATCCGTTACACAATCTACAAACACGTTGATAATGAGATATGTCACAAATGAAGCAAACACATGTTTTACAACGCTCGCGCTAATCTCTCTGACCGAATTTGTATAGGAATATTGACTTGGAGAACGAGAATTACATCAGATGCTTGCGAAACTTGCGAATGATGTGCTCATTTTATGGAAGTAGTTTTAAAGTTTCTACTTCCAGTCCGCAAATGGTGTGAATAGCCACTGCAACGCATGAAGATGTAAAAGGACAGGAATTTGTAGACGCGTTTGAATGTTCTGCGTGCCATGCAGAACCATACGTCCAGGGTCTTACCTCGAAGGTTCCCATTGGATGTCGGAGTTCTTCAATATAAAAGTTTTAAGTCCTCAATAAAAATCCTAAGTAACCGTGAATGTCAAGTTTTTTCTTGATTTTTTTTAAACAGTTGGTGTAGGTTCATTCTGGTACGTACATATTTTTGATTGTTACTTAGTATTTGTGACACAACGTGATTCACGTTTCGTGGCAACATTCGTCAGCGGTGTGCAGTCGGCGTCTGCATCAGACGATATGACGGACGACAACTGCGACAATTAGCGCGACAAATTGACTGCTGTGCCTAATACTTTAATAGCCACTCAGCATTGCCTCGAATTACTGCTAAACACATACCACTTCTTGTAGATATACGCCAGATATACGAAGATATATGTCCAAATATACGTGGTAAATGAGCAAAAGTTTGCTTCACCAGAAATTCCCAACGTTTCCTGACCAAGAGATGATCTATGTTCGTGGATGGGAGGGCCACAGATTAAATACCAGAATATCTTCGTTAAGTTTCTTCCTTAGATCCCTATTATTTGTTTACTACTATGGCAGGCTGGCATGTAGTCATGAATGAATGAGGCTCATGATGTTTTTTATAAAACTTTAAATTTTGGGAACTTATTTCTACATAAATGTCACTTTACTAAAATAATCAATTACTTAGATTATTTTTATTAAAATGTAGTTTCACACATTTATGCTAATATTCCAGCCATCATTCGATAAACATCAATGGATTTCTTGACATCAATACATATTTATTTTTCACAGGAATGCCTGTAACGTTCATAGTGTATATGAATCAACGTAAATCATTTATGAATAAATCAACATTCATTGTATTGTACCATCCCGGGAGTGCTAGCATGCAATCAATTAATACAATATTATACCTGTCGACGTACTTACAGAATTAATGAAATATTTATTATAGAAATGGCAGTCATAAACATTTTGGATACCAATTTATGTGTATTGGAGATGGAGGAAATAAATCGTCTATAACCTCTATTGATTTATTTTCTACAGCGAAAATGTCATCTAACGGAAGCCAGCCTTTTTTGGTACATTTGTATTTTTTTTAGTATTATATATTTAATAAGTCACATGCCTATGAAATAAATTTACAGTCTAATTAACTTTAAGACATCTTGTAAGTATTAGTAATTTATAAATTTCAATGTAAAATCCATATACATACTTGAGGAATTACATACTTTGTCTAGCATTTAATACCTATTGTCCAGATTATTCTTTATAATAATAAAATATTGGAAAATAACGGTGTCACTTCTAATAGATTCATTGTCCATTAGCACATCGCTGCATGTTTGCTCCTCACGTGTACATCTATCGGAGAATTCCGTCGCAGAGAACAATGACGCCTGATTATTGTTTGAACTCTCCTGATACGCCAATGTTGGTCACGACCACAAACATTGGTTCACGATGTTCTGTAATCGTGAAGCTTTTAGCGAAAGAGATTAGTGAAATACATTTTGTGTCGAGTCGGGGTAAAAGTCAGTTACCTATAAATAACGTTGGTAATTTGATAGATAAGAACTCGAAGAAGTGAATTACTTTGCCTCAAAAATCATAGTTTTTGAAAGAAAGTTTATTTTACTACGTTTATACGTTTATCTGCAATATTATTAATATTGCTAGAAAATTGGAGAGCTTTGTTAACATTGTGGACTTCTCGGATTTACTGATAGATCTATGCCAAGCTCTGTAAATATTGGCCCAAATATTTGCCCATGTATGTGAATCGAAGAAAGTACGCGAGGCAGACGGTATCTCCGCGGTTCGACCGCAGAATTTATTATTGCTTCATTGTTAAAGATTTGCCGCAGCTAAATCGGTAATGTCTCAATTTGTTTTCTTTGTTTAAGCTTTGTTGTTTGGCTTTCTATCTGTTTCTTGGTATGTGGTTGGGAAGTTCAGGATTTCGAATAAGTACAGTACTTCGAAAATGGGAAATATTTATTCATATTATTTGAAATTAGCAAAACGGATGTATGGAAGTACGTAAGGCACGTATGTATATCACAACCACTTCAGTACTTTTTGGCTTATCAATAGCGGAATTATGAATTAATATAAAGTAGGTAGGTACTTACATAAACGCAAAGTATTACTAAGTATTATTATTTCTTGATAGAGTCTTTTTGTCACGTTTTTGCAAGAATTGTGTCATTTAAACCCAAGGCCTCCACTATCTGGTTTGGGTCATCAGACAACCTTATGACGGGTGACCCCCGCTTTTGGTAAATTGGAATGCAAGTATTTTCGCTTCACAATACGTTATAATTTTGAGTTTACCTCAACAACCGTGCGGCAACCATGTCCATCTTACTCTTGACGCAAAAAAGCTCATGTTGGACTGATTTCATGGTGAGTGCAACGAATTTCTATCGAAAGTGCAAGCGTATTTCACGTATTTGAACCTCTACTTTAAATCCTTGAAATACAGTTGCAAACTGAACGTAGTATGGGGAGATATGGAGATAGTTTAATTTGCATACGGGCCGTCTTGACCGGCATCGCTTAGGGCTCAGCGCTGCCATATACGGACGTTAGAAAATGTCTTTATTAGTCACGCTATACCTATACAGAGATGCCTCAGGTTGTACCATAAACCTGAGTTTTCTGCAAAAGTTTCAGATAATACTTAAACTTCAGGCATTCAATATTTTTTGTGCTGGTTTTCAAGGAAATCTTAAACCAAAATACTTGAAATAAATCGATCCAATAAAAATATTGATGATGTTACTGATAATAGATACAACATTTAAAAGAAAAATTACATATAAAGCATAAATGGCTGGTGTAGTAGTAAGTTGTCACAGATGCATTAAATACTGTGTCCTATTTGTTGCTAAGGTAATAATATTTTTCGTCAAATACTAATTAATGGCTTCTGTAGATGGTTAGTTCTTTGACGATTCACAACAAAGTTTTTACCGTCCACTACCTTGTGTTTACCTTGATTTTTTGTCCAATTAAAACGTGATGATAGGATGCCGTACAGAAAAATAATAGAAAAAACTGGCAGAGTGTTTGGCAAGGCGCCACAGGTGACTCACACGGCGCTGGGCGCTGGCTCATCAGCAAATGAGTGAATGAATACGGTTATGAAGATATTTGAGTCACGACACTCGCCGTTGATAGTATTTTGATACGTAAGCTCAGGTTCTGAGCCGCGGGCAACGATCTACAATATTATGGAGTGATCGATGTTCAGCTCCGATGACAGAGGTCAAAGATCTATATCAGGTTGATGATCTAGAAAGACGATCAGCTTCGATTGGTTTATCAGATACTAGCATACTTAGGAGACCTACCTTTAGGAGATAAAAACTATGCTATGTCTTTACTAGGGTCTCGAAGTATCTCCATGCCAAATTTCAATAATATCGGTCGACAATCAAACTTTTCCGATTGTCAGATATTAAGATTGGGGTGGGGGTATTACGAATACCTAAATGTTATTTTCTATATTGTTGTCCAACCCGGCGTCGTGTGGTTTGCGGTGCGACAACGTTGTTTATAACCCCGCTGCTCGTACGACAATACTTTCGGCGAAATCCGCCGTGGGCTCCTGAAGTCGTGCCCGAAATAGACCCCTCTTCCGTCGCCAGGAATACTCGACGCCATCACACTGTTCCCAGACTTCCCAGTACTGTCATTATTCAATACTAAAATTATGAAATGTTAGTTTTGTTGGGCAAGCCCTTTGAAATGTTATACTGATGGGTGTTTCGTCTTTGTAACTTAGAGGTTGCGTGCCAATTAGATACTGTACTATGTAAGAAAATGAGCTTGTTTTTTAATTCTTACGTTTCATACACTTATGACTTTAATGTTGAAAATATAAAAAGTATTGCATCCGGGATGATATAATCCAGTACCTAGTTATGTTATTTTCACGTTTATTCTATTTTTTGTTTAGAAACAATGTTTGCTTGAACCATATTTGCTACTTGCTACAATGTAAAGGTGGAGAAATAGATCGTTGGAGGTGTTCTATATATTCTAAGTAATGCGATTGTAACTATTCGAGCAGTGGTTTCGAAATGTTTACCTGTTGCGTTACTTGCGTCAAGCGGCTTGCGGCTTGTGGCTGCGGCTGCGGCTGCGGCTGCGGTTTGACACTATTCTCGTTCGCACAGATTCACAAACACAGCAGAACTATAGGTAAAAGTAAATACTAACGTAAGCAGAACTACGAGATCACAACTCGGAACCACCTCCATGTCTAGCGTGACTGAAAAAAACATGCGGTAGGTTTTAAACTCGATAGAGTTTAATTGAAGGTAGATATTCATTGGGAGTACCTACCTTCCTGCTTACTTACCCTTGGATTATATAAAAAAGTGGGTAAAAATTTAATAAATTCAAGCAATAAAAATTGAGTTAAATTAATTTATAATAATGATTACCCTTTTTTTATTTAATTTTGTAACAAAGGAATATTTTATTGGTGCCATTAATTAATTCTTCAAGTAAAAAATATTTTTAAATGAGGTAGATATATATTATGTACCTACCTACTTATTATTTATACGGTGGGTATATAAGATTTATCAAACCAAATATACATATTTAGTCGTAGCAGCATAATGTAGGAAAAATAAGTTGATTTATTAAAATAATAAAGATGCTGACATAATGAATGATGGTCTAGTTTGATCTCAGGGAGGGAATGACATACAATGACATACAATGGGAAACAATAAGATAAATTGAAAAAAACAAGACAAAAACATCAGTTTAACATAGAACAAGAAGAGTGGAGGCGCCGGGTATCGATCCCGGTACCTCTCGCATGCTAAGCGAGCGCTCTACCATCTGAGCTACGCCCCCGGTGCGAAGCCTATCGAAATATACGAACCATTCAAGTTGTTGCAATTAAAACACGTTCGTAGCGTGACAAGGTGAGAGGACGACGACGTGATTTGAAACATACATTTTGTGATTAAAATGATTGCATCACGATCTATCCAAGCGGTAATTAACTCACTAGTCTTTGGTGAAGGAAAACATCGTGAGGAAACCTGCACACCTGAGAGTTCTCCTTAACATTCTCAAAGGAGTGTGAAGTCTGCCAATCTGCATTTGATCTGACTAGTGACCTAATAATATTAATAAAAAAATACGAACGAGTAACATAACTTAATACGTCGAAACAGGACGAAATATCGAACCTAAGCCTTGAAAAAGCACCGAGTCCATCATAACACTAGACTAACAGTAAAATATAGGTACCGTTGTCTAATTGTTATTATCAGTAGATCACTCATGCGGAGATTATCCTAACATCTGAGACGAGAGGTTTTGCACGGGAACCGTCCCGTTGTATCGCTGTTGCATCTCGAATCATTATCTTGACCGATGATGGATCGTATCGACAACGCTGCTATATCTATCACAATTATGCTCGTAGTTAATGATCTTTGTCTATAGTTATTGTTAGCGGTTAATTAGGTTAACGGTTCGTTTGTTTTTTATTGGAACTTTATCCTTACTGAGCGTTGGTAAGCTTGCCCGAAGCGGTTGATCTAAGTATTATCTCTTGTAGTTAGGCTGAGTAAGTTCTTATATCTGTTGTTTATTGAAGCTCAGGTAAATTGCTAGAACGATACGAATGTTAACCTATATACTTACTATCTGTATAAAGATAGATGGATAAATAAACAAACAAACCTAAAAATTTGTTTAATATTTAATTTTCCCTACACATTCACTTATAACTTAACTTTACGAAACTTTATCCTGACATGGTAACATGGATATAATAAGTTGTTATTCAAATCTACTAAGTGTCAATGTTGGCCGCTGCAAATGAGTCAGTGTTATAGAAATACGGTTTGGCGAGCGAGCCGGCGGGGATTGAACCCGGTCTATTTGCACGCTGGCACTGCGCCAGCGGCGGCCTAGCGATTGTTTGACCTTATTCCGCGTCAGATTGACGGCCGGCCGATCGGTGTGGACTGCATTAATGGCTGATTGGCTGCTGTTTACATCATCTTTAGCTCCATTAGTTACTGACACCGCACCGCGACGCCTACTAACTAATGTGATGTGTCGAATGTCTCTATTATATACTCTACTCTAACTATGGTTAATGAGGTCTTTGTTTTTCTTGTATGGATCTGTCTTTATGCTAACTTCAAATCAGAGAGGTGTCCTTGAACGTAATAAAGAAGATTGAAAGATTCTACCATAGAAATCAGAGATTCTATGGACTCTACTATATCGCTTATTAACTAAACAATACAAACCTCAAAATTAACATATACATAATTATGAAAAAAACAATGTACATTGAAAGCCTTATCAATATTAATTAGGAAAAGTCAGATGCAACATATTTTGACGACGTCCCAACAGATTGTGCTACTGTTAACACAAAAACAATGGATGTCCTCGTGTATCACGAATTCAGAAACGATTTAAATGATACAATAGATAGATCACCTTCCATACTTCAGGGTAGATTAATAGCCGAAGCTGACGCACTGACACCCAATGAATATACCGGCACCGGCGATTACATCTGCCGACTGTCGGCCGCGACAGCAGGTATCATTCCATCTCGAATGCTATCAAGACGAATTGTTGCTTGTTGATAAATAATTTAGAATGTGTAATTGAGTGATCGCAGCGTGAAGCGGACTGTGATAGCTAATCTGTATGAAATCGATCTCTGATGTCGGGATTTGAGTTTGATTAAAAAATTTATAACGACAAGCTTCAAATTCATGCCCCATTATTTTTGTTGGCTACTGCAGTGAGGGAGGATTTGTAATTTAAATATAAATCGAGGTTATCTGAAACACATTATAAAATTGTTTTCACTTCTAAACTTGATGAATGTCTATGTGATTTATTCATTAATCATCATCATTAAAACGTACTTAATCATTGACTTAATTATCATGAGTAAATATTACAAGGTATACATAATCAGCACAGGAAGGTGTATGTACTTATTTTTAATGAGGTATTTTTTTTATGTAAATATTTGATAAAGAACCAGACGAGTCATGATCTGAAACCATCTGGTTAATAATTTCCATTTTCTATATTAGAACCAGAGTCGTCTCATCCCCGTTCTCTATCTAAGAAACGACGTATACATCACTGGGACCATCACCAATGGTTTAAAAATTAATCAAAAATACTGGGTCTCAAACCAAATTCCTCATCCCTACTTATGTTTTCATTAACTATATAATGTTGTATTCCATGTTCAGGATCCTCGTGGGTGCTCCAGAAGACGAGCCGTACCGCATCCCGGGCGTGACGCGGCCGGGCGCCGTGTACCGCTGCCAGGCGGACGGCCGGGGCTTCGCCAGCCGCAACGCGAACAACGTCTGCAACGTCGTGGTCTTCGATAGGAATGAAGGTATTTGGAGTTACTATTCTATCAAGGTCTTGAATTTTGGAAACCTGGTCATACAGCATGAATGATTTGAGGTCTGCTATGTTTTAATAGGATGTCCTACTGTTTATATGCTTCGCAGCAATTAGCAACAAATAAATCGCTGTAAAAGACTAAAAGTTTAAAATCCCAGATCGAAAGTCTCCCAGATTTTCGACCCTAGATAGTTAAGACAACCTCAGAGTTCAAAGCAAGGGTTAAGTTAGTAACCATGGGAAAAGGAATTCTAACAAATGTTATTAAATAAAATAGTAGTCCCACAACTAGACATGAGAATAAACTTACCAAAGATCCCATACGAGCTGAAACCCGCAATCCTGCAACGCTACAACAAAATAAGCAAAATAATGGCCGGCACATGACAACGACCTCCTAAAACGCGCCCGATCCGACGAACATAACTCACGAGCGTGACTACTTCCAGCCACAATGTGCCCGAATGAAGATAAGCATTTCGCGGGCATTCCACTTGACGTATTAAATATTGCATCCGTCTAGCGGACAAAGCGGCGGCCATATTGTAAATCAGGCGCGTGCGCGGGAGCCGGCGCGGAGCACGAGACACGAGACACGGGACACGCTACTTCAGACCTTAATCTGCTCATCATATACCTGCCTATTAGTTTTGCAATGTGTACATGTTTTATGGTCTAGTTCTGGGTACTTAGGTCTTACATTTGGAAGATCTATTTATGAAGGGATCAATGTCAGGAGATTCGATATTCCAAAGCGTGTAAGTTTAGTTCTAAAAGTTGTACCAGTGTCCTTAAACAGGAAACACATACATACGTTTTATGACAGTAGTCACTGAGCTATTCAATCAGCTAGTTATAGGCTGCGGGTTACATAAATTATTTTTTAGCGGTATTGAAAAATAAAGAAAGCTGCCTTCAAACTTTTGTAGATAATATCGGTGGACAACGTGAAGATACTTTTATGCATATTGTCTACTAATTTATCCTTTAGTAGATATTTTTAACGCATATACTAAAGAAAGCCTTCAATTAATTAATTCATGTAACTGTTCACTTTCAAGCCAACAAAAGCTTTTTAATTCCTGTTCCTGTCTTCAGCTGTAATTTACGTTTACGGGGCAATCTCGTTGCGCACCGCGTGGCTCGTTTGTCTCCACTTAAAAATTCGGCATTCACATGTGAGATCAGACGCTCGGTACATTACAATGCACCTCAATGAATCAATGGGCCGTTAGGATTCCTTAACACGCAAATAAAGATGGTGGTATGTCCCTCGGATTGCACAGTGCATTAATTTTATGCAACAATGGATTTAAAATGCATTTCTTAAAAGGTGCGCGCTTTATCTCCTGCGCGTGTGTTGGCCATTTAGCGACTCTGAAATATGTGGATTTAAGTACCTACGTATTAAGATGTGAACGGTTAAGTTTAAATCAGTCAGCTGCAGAACGTGCAGTCTTGTGAGGTTTAATTCAGATGTCAATTTCGATTATCCCAGTCGTCGGTAACCTCGAGAGTTATTTGCTAACTTAATCAAAAATATTTCGTCTTTGTACACAATTACTCGATTTAAGAAGTTTTACTATATTTGCAATACAATGAAATAAAATTAATCATAAGCATTTAACATAATTATTATTGTCATTAATGAGAGCATGCTCTATAATATTATGTTACGCTACATGTAGAGTTTGTTTTAGGAATGAATCCTCTACTTTCGAATCCATGAATCGTTGGAATCAATCGCTACTGTATCTTTCATTATCGTGTTGTTAAACCAAGACCAATTAGCGCTGAACCAACCTGAATCTTCCGATGTATTTCACCACTTTCTACAAATCTACTTTCACTATGAATGAGTTTGATAACAAATGATTAGATTACGTGGTAATTAGTAAGGTTACTTAGTTTTGGTTTTAGTGGGTCATCGTGGGCTGGGCGTGGGCGTGGGCGTACGTGGGCTAACTTGTTGCGTCCGTAGGCCGAAATATTTGCTGCCAATTTGCTTTGAATTTTATTGGTTTAAGAGGAATTAATTAAGTACATGATATTTTGTTATTGTAACAATTTCTGAAACTCAAGCCCAAACGTTTATTTTCTGTGTCATTCCGAAGTTGAGTTATTCTGATTCACGCAACAAAATAAACTGAATCTACGTCAATAGTAGTAAAAAAAATATTTTTTAACGTCTTGAAGACTTTTTTTTATTTAAATACTTAATTTAACAAAAAAGTAACGTTATGATTTCTGCTTAGTTTCATTAACGTACCAGTATTAGATAATAATAAGTCATCGATTAAATACATCCAATTGACATATTCATTAATTCAATACAACTATTCTGTGGTCGTACGTTTTATTAGCAAATAAATAGACAGAGGGTCTCTATCCGTAGTCAAAAGGCTGCTAGTAAACGCTGATTTGAATTCAATAGAATGTTCATTTGCATACTTAATTGCAATTTGCGATGTTACGCGTCTTTCGTTTTTAAGACGACACCAGTGAATATTTTAAATTGAATGCTTTAAGTTAAGGGTGAAAGTCGACTGGCAAAGCAAAAAGTAAACAGATAAGAAAAAATAGTGGGCTGTGATTGTTTACAGAAGTTGCCGTCGATTATCACAATGGCGCTTGTGAAATGCCACCGCCGCTGATAAGCTACTGGTGCGACGCCTGCAGAGGCTGTAGAGACGTACTTCACTGTTTGTACAACGCTAATTACTACTTGTCCTTTAAAAGGATTTTATTTTAGGTACCTACTTGCGATGTTAAATCAATTTTTTTTTATTGATTCGAAATTTGTTTTGACAGTAATTCTTTGAAAGTTAAACTATGCCTTTAAATCAAATAATTTTTATTCCAAATTGGTCTTTGCAAACATTCTTCGAAAGTCTCATTTTGATATTACAAGTCTCTACTATGAGTAATCCCGAGAGAATTGAGAAGAGCAAATTCGTTTGTTAGTGCCTATTATCTTTGTTTGGGTCAAATCTGTCGAGCTCAATTAGCTACTTCCCCTTATACCTTATCCTACGAAGTTGTTTGTTACATTGCTTTAGTTCCGATGACAACGCAGCCTAGGCTAGGGCCATTGCATGTAAAAAAATCAGAGTCTAGTTAAAGTGGATGATGATGATGAAAATGAATGGATAATAAAATGAGTTCATCACCTAAAATTATCCTTAAAAATCTAATAAAAAAAAATTAATAGTTATTAACTTTTAAGCATATTTTTCAGTAAAAGTAGTCAACTACAATTGTACAAGTATCGACTAAACCACGACGCCGACCCCATCACTACATATTTGCATGTTCATGCTGTATCAGTGTGGTTATCTTTATTGAATAGTTATCTTTCTTAACCTTTTATCTTTGAACCTGTTCGAGGGTGCCTTCCGGAGGCATGCTATAAACCATGAATGATGTTGAGCAACTGTTTCATTATTTAGAAGATACGACGTTATTTGAAATCGATAAAGGTTTCTTGGAGATACGAGTATCTTAGCGACTGATGACAGCATTATGGAGATTCCGTTATTGTTACTTGCATGCAGCATTCAAATATAAATTGATATTTATAAAGTTAGGTAATGGGAAATTAAGATTAGATTAATTTATATTTTTACTATAGAGCCAGGAAATAATTTCTTAAGTGAGAGAAGTTAATAGCGTATAAATCAATTTGAAATAATAAGTTAGGTGTTAACTCCAAATTCTATCTTCAGTTTAAAAGGCTTAATAGAAATCAACAAACGGACTTTTCGCCTCTAACACCTTAGTACAATTTGTTACCTTGGTCCCTCTCTATTGATCAATAGATTACTCGCAGCGTGGATTCACACGGCCGACACACGGCGGTACTAATTCGTGTCGTATCCTACCATCTGCACACCATTTAAGGTCGGGCCCATTCGCGACTGTGTACCGTATTTTTCAATCGTTTTCCACTCAATGGATGGTACGGAGACTTCGGAGCGCTTTGTAGTGTTAATTGTGTATTGAAGTTAAGATAATGGAGTCGGATTTGTAAAGAAAGCTATTAGGAAGTAATCAATCAGTTGAAATGTACGATTGTACAAATGTCTTCGTAAATTAATGTCATGTTCATCGTGTTAATTGGATAATTACAACTTTAAGACAAAACGTTGGTCTTCGCTGTATACTTTTCTATTTCTAATCATTGCAGCTAAATAGTTGGACATTTTATGCTTATTGGTATTTATCGGCCTCGAAGCCAATGTCAATGATATAAAATTTAGATGAAGAACAGCAATTCGTATAAACTATTTATACCTTACCGTGTAAATACATGGTGCATTAGTTCTAGTCGAGTGCACACGCGCGACGTGCTTCAACGTATTTTTCAACTATTTTGCTGTTTGCGCCCTTCTGAGTGCCTTCATCCGGTCCGATGTTTATTGATGTCTGTTTATTTAATCGAGTCTTAAAACTAAACTAAGCCACTCTTGGTGCTCACCGTCTGTTGTGTCAAGGGTGACAAGTACCACTTCAGTGACGTCACTATACTCACATTTAATAGCAAATGTATTTCTGTTTCATATTTTGTCGGTTTTATCGTCCTGTCCTGTAACGACGTTGTTGTCCTAGAGACATTGGGAAAGGCAAAATTATTCTGACTGAAATACACAAGGTGCATTATTCTGACTTTAAAGTACACAACTTATAAAGTTCTTCATTCATCAAATCATATTTCCTTTTTCCCTAACTCAAAATGTGTTAGTAATGCAATTCACCTTATGGATTGATGGATGGGATTGCATGATGGTTATGCCACCTGGTCACCTGGTACCTATTTCTAGACTTTGCTACCCTGTGGTCATAATGAATACCATACCACGTAACCATAGAATAAGAATAACCCAGAAAGTGTAAACACGCACAAAACTGAAGCCCGTTCTTGTACACCGT
>DWKA01000515.1:0-16308 GCA_018249155.1 Panoquina ocola ocola
AAACTTTAAAATAAAATGATTTTTTTAGAAATTATCGGATATTTTCTTTGTAACAGAACTTATGGCTAGACTAGTTATAGAATTCAGTACACGGTGACTCTGCTTGCCTTGCTGCCTGCTTGCTGCTAGTAAAACGATTTATCTTTTTGTCAGTTATCAGTCTCCTAATTTAATTAATATCTATTAGTAGTTGTACTACACTATGCTAAGATTATGGACAAGGATAATTATTATGCGTTTTTATTATTAAAATAAAATTGTATTATTTATTTAGCCTTTAGCTCGAAGGTAAACGTTAACTTAAATAGTGCCTTTAGTGTAACAGAAATATGTCGTATCCATCCTGGTCAAGGTGGTTCACGGATCCTCGTCGAGGCCCCATAGAGGACACTTTCTGGCCCTTAATAAATATTTATTCGCCCATATTGTTTGGTGGCCGGCCGCCAAATTATTGCGTTGCTACTTATTCGACGCTAATTATATTATTTATACGTTTGTTTAGGATCTAAGTGGGTATTATTGATATACCCAGCACAACTATGGGGTTGCAAAAAGGAGTCATTTCTATTGTATTAGTTGGGTTTTACGGCGAATTTTCACTAAACTAAAATAAATAAATTATAAAGTTATGTTCAAGGGACAACGTAAGTTGATTTCCTCGAACTGCTCGTTATTTCAATGTTTGATGTTTTCCCCCTTCATTGTTTTCTACGCTGTTGTGGTACATGTAGCGTTGACTGACAAATTTTGTTTTTTTTTATTATGTCAAAAACGACGTATTTGTTTTTAGAACCCACTAAAATTGCAACCAAATGGATTGGATCTGATTAGAGGATTTTCATCAGCGGTACTTCTCTTTAATTGAAGTAATACACGTATAGGTAGGTACCCATAAGTACTAATGCCCATAGGTGAGTACTAAAAACTTAAACACTACATAATATAAACTACATTACTGATCTACGATCTTCTACAGTAATAAAAGCTTTATTCCCGTATAACCCAAAAACGAGCGATGACACAAGTCTGACAAAAATTGTAGTAATTACGCGGCATGAAAGAGATCGCTTATTAAAATTGACAAGGGCGCACCTGAGGGTGTGTGCGGGTAAATTGATTCATTTGCCGCGTGACGTCATTATCGAAGGGGAGCCATTATAGGTACTAATTGAGTGTGATGTGTGTTGTTATCGCAGTTATATTACCATGCCGGCGTTCGATCAGATAGGTGTTTCCACAACGAAAATTTCATGAGATAAAATGATGTTTCTTATGAACACTAGTTATTTTTGTACTTTCGTGTTTTTGCGTATTTGTGTGTGTATGTGTGTGTGTGTGCGTGTGTGTGTGAGTATGTGTGTTTCATATCATTATTATATCAATTACCCAATGCCTATTTATGTTAAAATATTTACTTTGAATCTACTAATATTTTAGGATTATCAATTTAATCACGTTTAATTAGTTTTGTAAATTAACATACATAATGAAAGGTGGTTTAGCGTTTTTTCTCGATACTATACAGGGAAAATTATAATACTTACATTTAGTCCAACAGTTTCACAATATCCACGCCCCAGCACGCATAGCCGCGATAAATCCTATCTGTTATTTATATCGGAACTGTTATTCGAACGTTATGCCAGTAGCGGAAAACAATAACAAAGTTAGTTCTATAAATAATTCACTACCACTGTATTGACAACCCCTACCACATGCTCTCACTCTGTACACGAGTTAGGGTGAAGCAAATTCGAGAATTTTTTAACATCTTAAGAATCTAATATTAAAAATATGTTCGATTTTTGAATATTGCGTTTTAACTTTAGGTAACGTACTTCGCGATCAATATCAGGAGGAAACATATTTGGATGCTAAGCTTCAACGGAATATTCAAATCTAAGAAAAATATTTTGATTTACAGAATTTTTATCATTTATATTGCGATTTAAATCCTCGTAAAGTTCGATTAAACATGGTAAGAGCGTACAGTTGGTTATATACAGTCGTGTTTTTCCGTCGATTAAGACGCAAGCACACGAGCTCTCGATAATGATGCAAGTTTTCTTGTAACGGGCCCTTACCGCCGCATGGAGCGTACGGTTAGCAACTTCAATGAAAAAAATAGATATTTTTTTATATTTATGTCATTAATATTGATAATTCACTAAACAGATTAGATAGTCTCCTCACTAATGAATAATAACAAATGATTCTTATTAACATCTTACTAAGAGGACTTACTAATTACAGTATCTCCCACTGTCCTATTTAAAGTTTGTCACAGGTGTCCATGGGCAGTAGCGGATGGTAGCACTGCCAACTCATACAATAATTCCATATTCCATAAGCAGTAATAATCTAGCGCTTTGAACGTTGGTCTCTCGATCGGGAGGTCGTGCGTTCAAATTCTTTGCGTTCTTTGCGTTCAAGTTATTTGCGTGTTACAAGTTAATTATCACTTGCTACGTTGAAGGAAAACACCGTGAGAAAACCTGCACACCTGAGAGTGCTCCATAATGTTCTCAAAGATGTCAATCTGCCAATCCGCTCTTGGCCAGCGTGGTGGACTATGGCCTGTACCCCTCACCTAGTCAGATGAGCCGAGCCCAGCAGTAGGAAAGATATGGGTAGTAATGATGATATTCCATGAATAAAAAATATGAAATAATAGAGTATATTTGTGTGCTGACCGTACACAGATATTGATACGTCGCGCGGATACAGCGGCAGAGATGTGTGGTGATAAACGATTGTTCCGAACTACTGTCGTTAGCGGCTGCCTTTTCCTATTCTTTTATACTCCACTCGATTTAATGTACAGATACCAGTTGGAAATATTATACTACTCTCTTTTAACAAGCGTTATGATGCAGTGGTATCGTAATGGTTTGTTATTTACAGAAATATTAGAATTCTAATCTTTGAAACCGTGGCTTTTGAATTTCGTGGAATTCTGTGGTAATCGGCATCGTGTCAGGTCATGTGCTCATTTATAGTCTACGTTTATAAGAAAAGTAATTGAAATGCCCTATTATATTGTCAGTGTGCTTCAGTAACCTAAAACAGTAACAATATTACTTAACCTCAAAACACCACTCAAACGTCTGTAATAGTTTTCCGCTCAATATAATCTCTCAGACGTCTCCTCGCTCCAAAGCCTTAAAAGCCTACGGTCAGGATTTTAATGACAAAAAAATTCACATTATTTTCTCCATTACCAACATCAAACAAGGCGTGGCCAGCGGGCGCACGGCAGTGTCTACTCCGAGTTCTATCACTTACATTATGACTTCCTAAAAGCTTACATCTTGCAATTTTTGTTAATTTATTACCATTCTCATGTTTGTTTAATTTGTACTTCCTGTTATTCTATGGTATTGAAATTTCACACATTACTTTAGTTTCGATAACCATGCATTTTGTTGGAGGTTATGACCTAATGATACTTACACTCTGGACTGGCCGCAGAAAAGAAAATTCTTTTATGTTATTATAGTAAGCTGATTTTTATAATTTGATTAGTAACTTTTGCAATATTTGCACATTATAGTTTATATCACGGCTCGTTGAATGTAATTACTTCAGAGTTTTAAATACCTATATTAAAATAAAGTAAAGGTATAAGGTTGAAAAAATAAAAAATAACTTGGCGAAAGGTTAACATCTGTATTTTGTTGTGATCTTAATATATCTATAAGCGGTGTCGTCAAAGTCTAAATATTTATTATGAGGATAACACAGCCTCCCCTCGTTTTTAATATTAGCCGTATAATAAATAGGTTACATTCGCTTTATGAAGGAAAAACCTATTAACGAACGGCAAATGTATCAGGCGGCTTATTATGGGAGGCCTTGATATTATAAAATTTTGTTTTATTTTTGAAGGAAAATATTTTTTAAGGTTTTTAGAATAATCGTAATCTGTTGAATAATATATTCGATAAAAAAGGATTTTTCTTATGGCGGGAAAGAAACGGCAAAATACATTATCTTCGATAATATATGTTTGAAAAAATTGAATTATTTTTTTATAACAATTTTTTATATTGTAAAATGTATACAGGTTTGACAGAACTAATTTCTCTGCTGTAAATTGCAGACATTGTGTAAAAGAGCTTAATGCTTGTCTCAATATGTGTTCATTAAATGAAATACGTATCAAAAATATAATAAAATAAGACTAGATTTATTTACACCTTAGATTTGAGACTTGATTAAAAAAATAAAACTTTCTGACGACATAATATCACATAGAGAAATTTGCCTTTACCGAAATACCCACCCTTAAATGTCGTGTAAACACCCCGAAGCGAAACGCGACAAAATAAAATATCTATTACTATTAAAGATAATGATACCCGTCTTAAACATGACTTAATATCAGTAGGGAAAAAAATTCGCCTCATCAGCGAGAGGCGGCTGTATTTATTGTATTTTTTAGGCTAATGCAAAGGTATTTGCGATACGGCGCTGATGTAACGCTCGCCATTATCGTAATAGGTTAGCGAATGACAATGTCGAACGGTTTCATAATAATACGTTGAAATTTTTAACGTAAACATTATATTAAAATTTTGTAGACGTTAAACGTGTATCGTAGGCATAAGTTAAGGTACCGTCATGATAGAGTAGTATTTAATTTGTATTTTTCATGAGTGTGTTATAATTTGTTATGAAATTACTGATACATGAAAATTCATCTGTTTAAGATCTAAGCAGCTTCCGCCATTTAGTTGTTTTGTCACTCTGTTAAGGTAGAGATAGCCCAACTATTTCTTTATATCTAGTTATTTCTGTACCTATATCTAACTTTCAATAAATTATGTGCACATAACAAATCAATATTACTTACTTCTGTCTTCAGATAATTGTCTTTAAAGCTTTAAAATGTGTGTGAAGCCTCCCAAGCCGCACTTGGCCAGCGGAATGGACCAGGGTCTGTAGTCTATGTCCCTCATATTGTGAGAGCTGACACAGTAATTTTGATAGTAATGTGTTGTAATTATTATTTCTTGATTCATCAAACAATTTATTCCATAGTCCATAATGGACTTGGCCCCTTGACCTTAATATTCAACAGTACCACACAACTACACCGCGAGTATCAGCTGCCCATCTCGTAATATTTCACATGTGCTCGTCTATTGATCTGCCATTATTCAGCTGTATATTGAATATTAGTTTGGCACAGAGCAGGTACATTATAGAGGCACATATAGACTCCAGTTTGTCAGCGTGCCTCGTGTACTTAGCTATAGAAATTATAAAAATATATTGATTAAAATAATGATTACCTTCTATAATGATAAAAATGACATGGAGCCCTCGGCTTGAAGGTCATCTTTGAAGCTGGAAGATGGTCATAAAATTTAATGTATTAAGTACTCGTACCACGTTATTGGTCATCGTAACTCGTTGGTGTGATATGATTTAAACTCATTACGTGATTTTATTGAAGTAGACGTTTGATTACCAGACTCTTGTGTCAATAAATTATAAAACCAACTACCTAAACTTTAACACATCCAATGTAGTCTACAATTATTGTAAATAAAGATTGAAATATCGGTTTAAATATGTAAATAACGACCCCGTAGCCTAGTTGATGGCGACACAGGCTGCGAAGCGAGTGGTTCCAGATTTATTTCTCGGTCAGGGCAAACATTTAGGTGACAGATATTACAAACAGGTAAGTACAGACAGACATTTAGAGACTCGGGTCAAGGGTATCAGTTATGTGTTATTTGTGTTGTTATTACTACCACAGGGAATTCTAGGGGGTATTAGTGTGTAGTATTTACTTAGGGGATCATTATTATAAACTGAGTTTAAACTCCTTGAGTTCGTTCACTCTGCGACCTAGGTGATCTATGACGTAGCCGCCACGTCACGGCCAGCTGCAGTGACGCGACAAACTTCATTACGCGCGCAGCAGCCGGCGTGACGTGCTCCGTCCACCTAATTGTTGATTAATCTGCTAATGCTAATGCCTGATTGGAGCCGCGAATCGAATTTGCGAGTAATTGATTGGCGCGATGATAGCTACTGTCCGCGTTAACTCTGTTCCACGAATAGCTGCATATGTTAATGGACGTGGATATGAAGGACACAGTCATATTGTGGCTGAACCAGCTCGCTATAAATATCAGCTAGCATTTGCGCTGTATTAGGTATGCTCTGTAAAGTTTCGCTTATTCGAAGCGCTTTAAGTTCGAGGATTCATGAAAAAATAAATTAAAGGAACTCAAGTTTTGTGAACGCTTGTTGAATGTTGGAGGTTATAATGAAGGTTTAAGTTTGTATACCTAACATTTCGCAGGGCTTCGAGATTGTAACGCATTTTGTTGATTCCGGACACCTTTGAACCAATATCATCAGTGTGTAGACACTGATGATATTGGTTCAAAGCACCAACCGTACCACGTAGCACCAAACCAAACCGTAGCACGTAGGTGCTACGGTTATATTTATGTTACTTTCTCGGCTTTGCCAGTGCTACTTTCTCGGTGTTGCTGTAAGAACTAGTGCCGTTTTATCTGAAATTGACTAAGATCTTAAATACACATAAAGCGTTAAAACAACTTGCAGTTTAATGCTTCCTTGACCAAGTTACAAAGTTTACTACCTTTTAACCACAAAAAGTTAAGTTAAAAGATGCTTTGACAACTGACTCTACCAATTGCTTAAATACCGCACATTCATGTGACATATATCGCTAAGCACTCCGTCCTCGTAAAAGCATCGATAAAATCTCCATTACGCTCGCTGAAAAGCGGAAGCCGAACCGATCGACGGGGATCAAATTGAGCGTGACAAATTTTACACTCGCATGCCCGACGTTGTTTTATTATCGGCTTAATTCTGCTGCCGCCGGCGTGAGTCACTGACGATAACGGTGATACACAATGATGATGACTTTTTGTAAAACTAGTATTCAAAATACACACAAAAATACTTCTTTATTAGCCGGTAACGAGTTGATGCTTTCAAGCATCAAGAGTTCTAGACGATTTAAAGATGGACATTTTCCATCAAAATTCGAATGTTGAAAAACATAAACATAAAAATCATATATATTATTCTGTATATTTTTGTTCTCTTGTTAGAAAAAATTAAACCCGCTTCTACCCGTAACTTGTACCACACAGCAAAGACTCCCTTTAAAATAAGTAAGTATCGAAGTTGGAACTTCTTTTCCGAATGTGATTCGAATGTCACTTAGCTCGGTTTCATTCGGATGCGGCAATAAAATATACATACTTTTAACAATCTAGAAGTGTTTTAACTTTGAACTGAACAAGCTAGGATGAATTAATTTTGATGATACTTTTAATAACACAATATAATATGTATTTATTGTTAATCTTTATGACATTACAAATTATTGATTTAATTTTATTTCTGTTAATTAAACCATACAGACATTAAAATTGCAGTTTATGAAGAAAACAAAAAACTATACTTAAAAGTTTGACGTTGTCTCTTCACACAACGGTAATTTTACTAACACTAATTAATATTTGATGCTCTCGTGTGTCTCTATCTTGAACTTTTACTTTCAACGCGGCTAAGGAAGTTTCATTTCTATAAATAGCACATCCAAGCTGTACCTATTCTCTGTTCAACTATGATATACCACAGACGTGAACGCATGATATATTGGGCGCAGCAATGCGACTTTGATCCAGTGATAAATATGTGGGACTACCCGCAAATCCGCATCCAAGCGGAATTTTAAAAAGCGCAGTCGTATTTGTGTGGATCGGTACGTCCTCTACAATGATTTATATCGACTTCACACTCAATATAAGGATAACGTGAAACACATAAGACTCATTTTTTATCTGACAATTAAGTATAAGTAAGAATGGCAGTACTTTTTTTAGTAAGTAGATAAAGAAGAAAATAACCTTACACACGAGGACATGAGTGTTATGTTACACAGTGGTCACCGCTGCCAACGGACATCACCAATATCAAACACAGCACTATTTTTTCCGTGACACTTATTTAATAAGCTAGTGGTACCTACATTTACCTACTTATTGTAGTTTAACGTGAATTTAAACATCAACTATTTATTTATTGTATACGAATGTTGCTTTCAATATTATTTTTTACTGTAAACGCGTATTGGAACCCCAAAATCAATCATAGATCAGACACCCTCAAAAACGCTTGAGGAGTTATTATTAAATGTTGCATGTATTAAAATTTATACTCCCCTATAAATGTGTCGTACTACAAAAGTGTAGAGTCAAGATAGTAAATAAAACATAGCTAGCTAGCCGGTCCGCACGTACTTATACCAACTGAATACTAGGACCATGTTTGGAAACACTTATTTGGCTATTCAAGCACTATTTCAAAGTTGCATAGGAAACAAATTAAAATATATAAAAAGGAAAAAAAAAGAAAATTGAACCAAATTAAACAGACATAGGTACATAGATCAATAAAAAAGACAGAATAGGTATCTATCAAATAATAGTTAGTGGCTCACTAACTTGAGCTAAACCCGCTGCGGCTGCAGCTGATAGTCTTTATTTCTAAACGTACTAAGCATTTCAATACTTAAATTCCCTCGTTTTTAGTGCTGTGAATAGAAAGTGCTGTTGGCCCAAAAGGCCTTTAAACACGGACAGAGGGTCGAAGCCACGACAGTGCGCCGAGGTCTCGCTCGCTGTTCGCTGGCAGTGCAGCAAGAGTCATCTGCCTCAACCTTATTGATACCAATTTTATTGGAACTTCAGGGAAAATATTCATTTTTCTGTAATGGCTCCCCTACCTTATGGTTTGTAAATTTTTATTTAACGAGTGCGGTCGTTGCGATGCCGGCGAGGAAATAAATTGAAAATTTTCTCTTTGTTACATTTATCGTTACATTCTCGATGGTAATACGAATTTTATTCGCTTAATATCTACATTATATTTTGATGTATATAATATATTATATAACTTGTAACATTGGTAATATTTGGGTATATTTTTATGATCATTATTTCCACAGGCTGTTTCTGTCGCCTGTAACTTCGGTCAGATGATTTTTTCTAGTGCCTGATGACTGTTAATAGCAATCAAGGTGTTATTGCTATATTGTTAACGTCTCTTGTTACCATCATTAGGCGTTTGAACACTGTTAAGGTTTAAAAATATTTTGTCAATAATTTTAAAAATACAAAATATGCATATCCCCATCTACACGAAAGCTCTTACCTAATATTATTTGTATAGATGGAAAAAAATGAGAATTTTTTTAATAACAAGAAAATCGGTACCAAGATAGAAATCAAAGGACAAAACACATCTAAAAACGATATGAGCAACAAAATAAGGGCACTTAACATACCCGCCGCTTGCAATCGCCGAAATTGAGGCAATTTGTAGCAGATGAAATTGCCACGCGTTTTTTATTCGATACATATCTATCGGGGTTCGATAGGGGAAAGTTTGGATATGTAGATATATTTTTTCTTACGAGGAATGTTATATGTACTCAAATATACTCAAATACCTTAAGTCATAGTTAGGAAAGAATAATCATTATTCATTAGACAGTTTTCTCTTTTTCTCGTTCGATTAACCAAACTTTTTTATATTTTTTTTTGTTTTTCGTATACACAATACACATACATATGTAATTATAGAGGTGCTTGAATTACTCATATAAAATATTTGATATATTCAGCCCTATGATTAGTAGGTATCCTACCTACTGTAGCGCACTTGCGCTACGTTGACATCCATACTTACATATGTCAACATAGGACATTATCTAATTAAAAAATGTTAACACCGAGATTCTGCATTAGTGCCTATTTTATTTCGGTTTAAGAATGATAATAATATCATATTGATTTAAACAAACATTTTTCTATTAATTAAAATTATTTTAATTATTATAACTTGTAAGTTATTTTAACACTCATAATTCAACCGGAATTCTCAATTTATATGTTTATGTGCGATGAAATTTTTCAATTTTCGAATGTAATGTTTCGTTGGAAAAAGCATATGAGAGTTTCTGATTTGGTACTCCTTGTAATGCTGAAGAGTTGAAACCGACAATATGTTTAATTAAATAATGAAAATTATACTTTGGTTTATATGCATTTTGTTTGCTTTATCAATTTCTTTTAAAAATCTGCTTTTTTATTTCAAGTCGTCCTCTGATAGGTAGTGAAAATACACAAATAAATTAGTTGAAAAAATGGGATTTAGTATGTTTTATTTCCCTTTTCATACCATAATCTTCATGATTTTGAGTTTATGTCCAATATTCAACATTTGACCAACTGCAAATTGGTATTTAATATAAATAAAAATACACCTAAAATATAGAAATTATCAATTATTTTCGAGTTCTATAAAATTAAAAGAAATATCACATTTTTACAGAAAATAGATATCGAATGTCAACACATTAACTGGAAACCCATATTCAAATACTGTGCAGGAAACATCGTATCATGGGAGGAATCAAACGCCGGAAGCGGAAAGGAGCGTATTTTTCGAATTTGAATTTCGAACTCTGGCTACTTCCGCTGCGGAAACTCTGAGCTTTACGAGATGGAACTTTTAACGGAATTCGCATTTTATCCAAACGCTGTTACATTTGTTTTGACACTGTAACAAACGAATACTCTTTTATAGGTAAATATATTTTTTTATCGGCACTCGTATACAGTTTTTATTCTCTACAATAGAAGTGATGGCTCAATTAGGACCATGGTTTAACACGTTAGTTTTTGGATCTTGAATGAATGGGAATCGATTATAATTTTATTGTTATTATGTAAAACTGTACTTGTCTGTAATGACCTTCGTAGAAATGCTTTGAATATAGAAAAGTGGTAGAGTTTATCATTCGATAAACAATACCAAGGTTATCATTGTGAATAATGTAACCATTCCGAAATAAGTTCTGTATTACCAACACAGGCTTAACACTGACCATAAAAGCGTTCGAGGCTTAAGAAATATTATAATCGTAAAAATATCGATGTTTAGCCGGCATAAAAGAAGATTACACATACATAAAAAGAGTCCGAACCGCGTAAAGTGCTTAAGAATGATTGGAGCAACCAACAAAATACTACTACAAAAAATACATCACCGCAATCCCTTCAAATCCAATTTTCCAGCATAACAAGCATAAACAAGCAAATACCTGTTCCCGGGCACGCAGCTCGCGGGACGAACGTTACCAAATCGAGTGGCAAACGTGAAATAATAAATTCCGGGACAAACGCAACTGATTCAATATAAATAGTTGGGCCGCGACCCTCCCGCGCCACTACATCTGTCTGCATTACCGCGGCGACCGCTGATAACAAAGGAAAACTCGAAGGTTATGAATACAAATTGACTCGCTGGATCTGGGTAGGCTCTGCAGCGACCGTGGCTCGCGAGGAACGACTTCACATCAACTTTTCCGATGAACAACAGATTTTGGCGGTAATTTTTGACAGGTGACATTTGACAGATATAAACCACTGTAGAAGCTTATCTACGTCGTCGACTTGATTATATTTTGGCAATAAATAATTAAAATAAAGTTGTGTGCTTTTACAAATACAGCGCCCTACACTAGGATTCCTACAATTCCAGCCCCCTTAGACAGTTGGCAGAAACGTTTGTAGAATAGAATTCTAAATGTATGGGAATGACATAAGCTTACCGTAATTGTTTAAGGGGGCTGATTCTACAATGGGAAACAAAAAATAGATTGCAGAAACCCACTGGCACAAAAATATCGGCCGAGAATCGAACTCGAGTTCATTTGCTTCGAGGTTTAGGTACTCCACGATGGTTACATTAGATGTTAATATAGATTTACATACAAAAAAAACAACAGTCCTACATGTTGCGTGTATAAAAAACTATATTTTACTACATTAGGTACGGCTATGTTATTGAGACGCACATTAAATATGAGAAATATGTGAATAATGTCTTTATTATAATACCGCGGCGCCGCTATCATATAAAACTTTGCCTCCCTTCAACATTCAGCGCAGCTATTTGAAGAACAAATCAATGTCACCCAGGACAGCTATACGTCATAGTCGTGGGACAAGGCACTGGTTTCACTGCAAGCGGACAACGATAACAAATACTATATATTATGTATACAAACATTTGCATTAAAAACAAAACAACTGCAACATCGATCGTCAATTATTGCATTTATGTACCTAATATTTTATTTAAACTTTTTTTTCAATCTTTTTCTTTGTAGGGGTACTTTTTGTGAGAAAATCCTTAGTATAATAGATTGTAGAATGTCATTTAACCACTTAATCTAAAACCTTACACACAATCTTTAAAAGAGAATGATATATGAGTAATAGAATAATAGAAACATTAGTTAAAAAAATACTGAAATTCAATAGGTACTATATAATAAATTTAGCATTTTTCTACCGTCAGAAACGTTCTTTCACATTGGCTCCTAATTTTATAAATGAAATGGAATTTGTTTTGTATACAATTTTAAATTTAATTCGGATGTTAAGACCTCTTGCTCAACAGAAAAGTGTAGACTAACATACTTAAGGTCAAAATAATTTACGCAGTTTATCGCATACAGCTCACCCGCCATCAGTATGACAAGCGATGTGTCGTACATCATTTCCATTCCTATCACAATAGCACAAATGTCGGTTTGATGCCCGTCTCCCGTTTTCCTGCTCGGGTTTAGTTTGTTCTCGTATATTCTTTTCTTCGGAACAAGTTTTTCCGTCAAAGCAACGGTTCGTGTTCTTATGACTAAGAAATATAGTGCCGATGATCTTAAAATTATTTTAAAACAAATGTTTCTTAAGGCGAATTGATAAGTAAAAAAATGGTTATAAATTAGATTTTATTTTTTCTTTAGCTTTTAACGACCGCAAATGATTATTTATATACTATGTTTCTTGTCATCGTCAATTACATACACAGAATTAAACAAGTTTTCCAAATATAATCAAAGTCCAACCCAGCCAAGTGTTTTTTTTGAACAAATATAAAGACGAGTTCACAGGATATCGAGTAAATGCGACACTATTTCAACCTACCTCGGAGACTAACTAAAGCAAAGTTGACCAGACCCCTTGAGAATTATTAATACAGTATTTCAGTCTACGAAGCGACTGATTAATACATAACATCCAGCATAACCACCTAGAGGTAGCTAACAACAAAATTGAATCAACACAAAATACAAAAAAATATCACGACTCTACCAATCAAATCTCACTTACAGGAAAAGACGTATCGCAAAGGAAACTCCAATTTACATACGCACATGTCAAACGGGTGCCTGAGGCCCTTCGGAGGAAATTGAGAAAGATGCCGCAAATTATGTTTGATTTTATTTCACAATTTCTATCCGATACATCCACTTACGAAACGTCTTAAGGACCACTCGAAGTACGGCTATACGACACTCGAGGCCAGGGTCGATGTTATTGTGAGCGGGATTCGGGAACATGTCACGATTTTTTGCTGGAGAAACATACGGGTGAAATTTTTTACGTAAGCAGTTACTTTAAATATTGTGACTTTAGCTTCAGCTTTGAGTTCATACCAATAAGGCACTACTGCAAATATCTGCTGTACGAGTTGAAATCTATTATATTCATTTAAATTTTGACTATATTCTGACACAATGAAAGGCTTTTTCATCTGGCTAGAAGGACTTTCTATATTCTATAATAAATAATACAGTGATTAAAGGTGTTACAATTTACATCAAGAAGCTATTTAAAAGTGAATTTACTGCTGCATATTTGGCCATATTAGATTAAATATTTTTACATGGGTTTTGCAATGTGTTGATGTAGATTAAAAAATAGACAAATAAATAAATCGCGACGAAAACTCCTTCAAAATGCTACCGTACGTTTCCACCCTAAGGAAAACGCCGAGGCTAATGTTCGATTCTTGATGTATATCGAATGTGATCTTTTTTTGTCGCTGCTGTAATGGGAACAAGGGTATGGGGTTCGAGCCCTTAAACGACGTGCGTTATTGATGTCTCTTTTTTTCTCCAGATAAACATGTCTGATCTTGTTTCGAGTAATGGTGTTGATTTAACAGAATCATTCCGGGTGCGCGCCTCTTGTGTGTATCTGTGGTTTACGTATGTAGATTTGGTTAATACATCCGATGGGTGTTCTATCTTGACTGTTTGATTGTGCGATGCTTTTTTAGCTATGTATCTGTACAAATTAGTTAAATGCTCGTTGAAGCATCGCTATACAAGTTATTTTTGCCTCTGTACTCTTCCACCTATCTCTTCACTACACTTGAATATTTTAGTATTTCATCAAATCAATGATACATGATTTTCATCATTAGATAATCTCCTTACGTTGAATTTGTGGTCATCTGAGTGCAACCAGCAAGTTACAGAACCTTAAATTCCCATATATCAAAGCTAAGCTGACTCTCTGTTACAGCGTAGCTTCTGCTAATGACCGAATATCTCCCTTAAATAAATAATAAAAAAGGCATCTGCCACCAGCAGCGATTCCCGTCACGTCCGCGCATGATCTGTGGCGCTGGATATTCTTCAAACTGCGAGCGACATCCGTCACTCTGATACCGCTATTTACCTAGGCGCGTTAGAGCCGATACGTAGAGTTGGGGAACTTAGAATTGGCTGAGTGACTTCTTTTTTATTTAGATGTTAATGTCAACTCTTATTAGAATAGGTGGATAGAGGCCGAATCTACTGGTAAATGACATTGGTTACGCGCTACGAGTCACCCATGGATGGTGAAGATTTGGTGATCTACTAGCAATTAATAAAATACGATTACACTGGAGTACAATTGGATATTGTAGAAAGTTTGTTACGATATTATGAGACAAATTTAAAACAATTTTTTTCTACACAGATGAATAACTGACCGCTTTTGGCCAAAATTCTTGGGAGTTTCCTTGCTTTATAAGACACGCAAACTCGTCGATCTCATGAAAGCCAACGTCATGTAGCCTTTAGGTCGCATAAAAGCTGCGGTAGAGTATGGCAGACCATAAATATATTGAGAGCATTTACACTGTAAAAGTCTTTCATATCTATTTAACGGCGAGAATACCTCATACACCGCCACGTCTAACTGTTCATATGTCTTCTTGAAAAGGACAAATCCAGTATCACGTAGAGGACATTCGCCAGCGCAAGAATACGACGCTGTCTATATGCTTTACGGCTGCGGATTTACGAGCGGATCCGCGGACAGTGATACCGCACTGCTAATGAAGTATTCTATCGCTTTAATAAGAAACGTGGGGTGACCTAATGTGGATGGGCCCTAACGAACTACATATATGCTTGGTTGAAATAGGTTTGGCGGTTATGAGACAATAAATTAGGTACCATCATCGAAAGTAAACTGAATGGATTTCCCGACGGATATTTTTACGTGCTGCACATAACTCTGTCCACAAAAGTTATTTATTGTTACATGACGCTTACAAACTTTTAAAAAATATTGTTATCAAACATATTATGGCCAAACAAGACTGAAGCGATACCCCAAATCAAGGTACGTATCCAACCGACTTGTTTCTCAAAATAACTTATGTCCAGTCTTAAGTCGAAGTTTAGAAACGTCCGGCACAAGTTGTACGATTGTCCGATACAAGTTTGCACGAGCGTCCGGCAAGTTCTCGCATATTGTCCGGTTTGAGTCCCCAACCGGACATTGTCCGAAGATTATGAGCTCTCGAGTTGCAATCTTCGCTTTGTTTGGTGTGTCCATTGTGCTGGATATTAAGTCATTTTGTTGGATATTAATAGTTCTGTATGTGTGAACATTGTATTGCTAAGTACCTATAAGTATCGGTAACTAAATAAGTAAAAAGACAATTAACTTCCGATGAAAGACGATAGCGCTGATTCAGCTAGTTTACAGTTTTATTGTTGTTATCTCGTTATTATAATGCATACTGGGCGTGAACGTGTTGTTGACAGTAAATGTCTTCACGTTATAATACAATTATGAGAACTCTCACGTTCAATTGGTTTCTTTATACAGACCTACGTTACTTACAATGGTAATATAATAAGTGTAATATTATGTAGATTACATTTTGTTTAGTTCTATTAGTATTTAGAGCATTAGTGGAAAATATACAATAATCACAATAATATAAACTAATATCCTGCGTATATAATCTACGAAAAATAACTACGTTAAAAACAAGCCACTTAAAAACTGAAAAGTAAAAAATAATAATAGTCCAGTCAAATAAGCTTAAATTAGGTAATAATCTCGGAATTCGAGATACCCAGCTGTAAGTCTGTAAATA
>DWKA01000516.1:0-16295 GCA_018249155.1 Panoquina ocola ocola
CTAATCTCAGGAACTACTGGTCCGATTTGAAAAATTCTTTCATTGTTAGATAGCCCATTTATCGAGGAAGGCTATAGACTATATAACATCACGCTAAGACGAATAAGAGATTTTTTTTCCCGAAGCGAAGTGAGGGCGGGCACTAGTGTTATTATATAAAATATTAATTGTGTAAGACCCAAAATGACTCATTGCATATAAGCCAGTTTATCTCTCTCTTCTCATTCTTATTCGACAACACGATGACCACCTACCATCAAGGTGCTAATCTTATCATTTTTATAAAAAATATTCACTTACTTTCTTTTTTACTTCTTAACCTTTAATACAGATTGACTGCGAGTCACTAAATTATTATAACATATTTATGAACTGCAAAATCTTTAAGACTGTTGACAAGACTTCATAAGTAGTGTCCTAAGATAACAATTGAGATCGTTACTTCATGTTACAAGCGGTCCCTTACCCAAGACGCTTTTTTATCTAACGACACGGCTACGACACGACATCTACATAATTGTGGTATCTACTAATATAGGTACCTACTTAAAAGTTATAGGTTTTTAAAATATTACTTCTCAGTAAAAAATTTACTAGTGGGGTTGTACATAAAACTCCAGGTTCTTTTACATACACATTTTATAAACACATACATAATTTATATTAATAAATTAGTAAATAATAATATTTAATATATTTTAGTATCTACCTATTACAGAAATATAAAATTAGCTCCAATTATGTGACTTGATTTGGTTTTCTGTCCATAAATCCTTCTCACTAATATTATGTCTAATAACCTTTTTTGCTGTAACAATGTCCATTATACACAAATATTTTACAATAAAATGTATTAGAGTGGAGACCAAGGTATCATTAAGGCAGAAACTTGATGTAAATTACATGACGCATGTGATTCTGTTTTATAACTACCATGCTGTAATATTATACGTCACAATAACTTTTACCCTATTTGTAGCACGTTACATAGCAATAACGATTAGGTGAGTTACTTTGAAATGTTTTGGTCAGTCATTCAGTGCTAGGGTTTTAAAAAATATAGGTATTGAAATCAAAATTAGAAGAACATGATAAGGATCGCGACAGTGCTAAATTTTAATAATAACTATAAAATAATTTATATAAGACAGAATTATATAAGAAAGATAATAATATAAGATTGTGTAGTGGTAAAATTGAGAAGTTATTGATGTTTTTAGCGGTGATACAATAGTGTACTATTTCGCTGTTTTACTGCGATACCGATACTAAAAAAATAATGCGCGTACGTCACGTCGCAGGTCGCATGGTCGCAATTGAGCGCCAAAGTATGTCGTAAAACAACACTGTCGCGAATAAAAGGGACGGAATCTTATTAAAGTAAATATTTATGGCATTGCCATCAACCGATTGGACGAGGGTAGTGTCGCACTTGATAAATTGTTCTACCGGTTGCGGTACGGCTACTCACTGGAATATTTCCACTATAGCATTACAGCTGTAAAAAATCGATGTATTTGATTTATGACATAATTTCCTTCCACGGCCTTTGATAAGTTTTTTCTGGGTCCCTTTACCTTACTTATGTGAGTGTGCGTTCGACTGGTTATTCGTTAAAGAATCACCAGCATAATAAAATTTTGAATCCAGTTATGTTAACTTCTCTTTAAAAAAAAAACTATCGCTATTTCACTTCTTGATTGGAGATTTTCAAATATAAAATAAAACTTATTTCCAAATGAAAGCCTTTCATCGAAGCTCTTTTCCTTAACAATGTCTTGATAAAGTGGCAAATGTACCTAAAGTTTCTGAATTTAAAAGTTAAGCAGGTCGACGCACAAAGTAGCCAATTGTGTTTCTTCTTCTTACCTGAGCGTAGACAATAAGGGTGTCTCCACACAATCAGTCCGACGGGAAAGTTGATTGTTTGTGTTCCATTCAAGTTCACAATAGAGAAAATGAAGAGGAGCCAATTCTTTTTGCAGCTTTTATCCGTTTGTTTCCCAAAAGTTTACATTTTGCAAACATACATTTTGCTTGAACCGCAGTGCGTATAGCGCTGTTGAGGAAAATAGTTTAGCAAAAATATTAAATGAAGAATTTTTTATAAGTACGCGAATATATGAAAAATATTATTCACTGCAGTACTTAGCAAACGTCGGCGTAATTATTATTACAGATTATGGCATCGATTTTTAAACTTGCAATTTTACTCTATTTTTATGGGTCTAATCTTGCAAGATTAGAACTATTTTGTACTATAATAATAAGTAGTTTAGCAACACATTTTGAGGAAATGCATGATCAGAGAAAAGCCGTTTCTTGTGATTTAGTTTTTGAGCTACAAAATATTATGTATCATTTCAATTATATTAAATTACCATGTATAAGTTTGTATTGTAATCAAGCACGATTTATTATTCTTCGTGACAACGTTTTCGATAAACTGTTTGTTCATATTCCTAAACATGAGTTCACAAGTTTTTGTAACAATGTTTGCTTAAGGGCTCAGTCGAGCCCTAAAGCAAATTGTAATGTACGCAAACATTTGATGCTAGGGATAACGTTATAAGTGTGTGTACAATTCGATGGTGTTTTGTTACTACCAACTAGAACCTACTAAGGGCTTTGTGAGACGTAACATAGTTTTTATTCATATTTTATTAAAGTCGAACTAATTTTGCATAAGTAGCCTTATCAATACGTTCGCAATCATCAATAAACTTTTGCTGAGAATGTCAGATATACATATATCTTCTTCTCAGAAAAATAAGTAATAAGAGTTTTTTCTAACAGATATTTGCTTCTGAGAAAATTAAGTAATAAATAGCATGAGTTAATCACAAAAGAATCTTAATTAGTTATATTAACTGTATGGATAAAATAAGTATTAACTTGATACACAATATCAATTATGTAATTCGAAGTAAGAAATTTTGCATAGAAACATAATTTTTGAATCCGGTAACTCGATCATTACTGACCAGATCCGATGGACCCATGATAGAACATATTATGTTCTACTAATCTTACAACATACCCTCAATACATACACCTTATAGGTATTTATACTATTGTTGTATTTTTATGTGACTAAAAGCAGCTATACAAATAGCCCAATATTTTATTCATACAGCGAGTATACCTACTTACGTATTTCTTCCAAATCTGGCAACAAGTCTTCTCTCATAATGACAACATTTGACCAAAGTATATGAATCGCTATTATGAGTCTAGACGTATATATGTATACATAAATAACATTTGTAATACAATTTAGGGTATAGATTACGCGTGAGATTGTTGTGGAGAACGAAAACCAAATGTAACGATAATTGGTTTCTAATAATCATAGGTCGCGTGCGGGAGATC
This sequence comes from Panoquina ocola ocola, assembly GCA_018249155.1. Lineage (NCBI taxonomy): Eukaryota > Metazoa > Arthropoda > Insecta > Lepidoptera > Hesperiidae > Panoquina > Panoquina ocola. The sequence goes on from DWKA01000516.1 coordinate 3,373, forward strand.
GAATGCGTAGCGTATTTGTCGTACACAAACGATTTCTTTTCGTACTAATAAGTATTAGTATTAACTTGTTATCATTAAATGAGCCCAGCAATCTAGCAATTATTTACGTAGCGAATATTCTGTCCCGACGAGAGCTCGCGCATAAAACTTCCGTCCAACTATGACGTCACACAAGGACAATCGCCTAGCATCTCTTAATTATGCCGCTACGTATTTCGTATTACAATAATGAAGGGAACAATAACAAAAGTTTGGACGTCGGAGCGCGGGCAGCGGACAACTTCAGCGCTGCTCAACTGAGTGCTCTCTGAGCTCGTTCCTAATGAAAACTTGCTTGTTACCGCCAACGGAATATTATTTTTATTTCATACAAAACAAGGTTAAAAACTGTCGCGACAAGTTCACTTGATTCACCCCGTAATTCTATACCGTTGTCTCGTTCAATTACGAGACTACGGGCTGTGTTAAGTTACGTACTTAGCTTTCAGTGTACACAACTAGTCTTAGAGCCTCTTATGTGGGAGGGTATACATCTGTCTACTTACAGTATAGTGTTTGCTTACTAATGTTTTGTTTTGTTACGATATGTAAACAAAATATAGCTAATGCGTTTCGCAATATGTGGAGCAGAATAGTACTTTTATTCAAAACATCTACACCCATTTCTCTTCCACTAAACTTTGATTCACTACAATTTCAGATAGTATTTCATACCGGCTAACGGACGCTCGTATGTCCGCGTACAAAACACATAAACAAACGTACTCGTACGTTAAACTCGAACGGAAGGCGTTATTGCACAGAAAAATGTATCACAGCGACGCCACTGAGTAAAGGCCTACGGTTGTATACCGTCCGTTATCGACGACGCCTACAATAAGTCCCGTTTTATACGGTTATTATAGCGTCATAAACGCCAGTGGCCGGTGTTTCATACAGTGCCGGGGCAGATTATACTACTCGTGGCCCGACGGGGAGCGCTACCCCCTCGGGGCTACTGTCAGGCCCACGTGTCGCACGACAGATGTGTCGAGGCATTCGATATCGGGACGACACATTCATAATCTTCGCTTCAACCTCTCGCTTCTTATATTAAAAATAACAACCGTCATCTCAGGTGCGATCGCAGTTATTGCTCGAGTTGTATTCCTGCAAGGTTATTGATTCTGATATTGCAATGTGTATACTTCATTGTTTGTATAAATTTGCGCCGCACAATATAATATAGTATCACAGTATTACATACATGTTAAATTTAATTTTAATCATTTTAGTAGGGAAAGTGAGTTTTATAAGGTGAAATTAAAACGAAGCTATAATAATAATTATGATTTATAGCCTAGATAAGTGTTATTAAAATGTTCGATAACATGATTATAAGCTCTTTAGCAACACCATACCTAAAGTTAGTAACAATAAAGCATAATTTAATTTGTAACAGCTACATCGATTACTTTGTTTATTTCTCAACATAGAAATACCTAGAAAACATTCTCTACCGACGGCGCTTGTAACTTCAAATCACCCGTAAGCCTGTAGATTTTAATTAAAGTAACTATTGCTTCTGAAAATAAAGGTACTCTAATTGAAGCCGGGAAAAATAAAGTTAATTTCTCGAACGTCGCTGCAGAACTTTCATTAGCGTACTTCTACAGTAACAATTGCGAGTTCGAATAATTATGTTTACGGAATCCTTTTCTTACGCAGAGATTATTTATCTTCCCCATTGTTACGAGAAGTGACGCGGACGAATTTCGCGAAAATGCCCCATTTATCTACGGCGAACACACAAAGGCAATGTGAAATCCAAAACTTTTTATATGGTCAGTGACAATGCTATTCTATTCTGCTTCCTATTCTCTTAACGTTTCATTTCCAACTTCTACGGCAATATTGGCTGTCTATAAATTTGTTTGGAAGCGAATAAAATCTTGCTCACTACACATTTTATTTGTTAATCGATCCAATTTTATATTTACATGGACAGCACCCGCACATAACTTTTATTCGGCCTTCTAGTTGCTTACTGTGCTCTTTACTCAGACCCGCATAAATAATGGAGGGAATCAGTACTAGTTTCCACGTAACTACATAGCTATTCGCTGAAATTCCAATGTGTTAAAATAGCCTACAACAGCCTTTTTTGCCTTCCGAAACTGGACCAAATACCCCATCACACACACTATTTTTACTTAACGATTCGTATAATATGTATGATTTTTATATTTCCACCCACGAAATGCATACCTAAATTCCGCCAATGTACGGAACTGAACTGAACCCATATTTGCCTTTTCGGGAGTGTTACCATCTTTGCCTCAATTCCTACGGAAAGCCACCCCATCGCGCGTGAAATACCAAATGCGCCCCAGTTTCAGAGCGGATCGCTGCTGTTGCTAGCTGTTTGTTTGTTTAGGTCATCCCGTCTAAATGGACTAAATGTTAACAAAGAGCTGACTTCAACTTTCCAAATATCAGCCTACATGAAAGGTGTAACATTGCCAGTTTTGAAAATATTGTAGCTTCTTTGCCGACACGAATAAGGGCGATAATGCTGAATTAAGTCAACCTTAATCCATAATGAATGTTTAATCGTGACATGTGAGTGTCTCTGGGTGTAAACGGGACGGAAGTTGAAAGTTTTTGCAAAGGCGAGGGAGTGGGCCGCTATTTCCATCACGGGTGTCAGCATAATCGCAAACGCCGCCACCTATTGTTTACGGGCGGCTAATGCTGTTTACAGTGGAGGGTGGTCACGTCACTTGTGTGTGTCTTAATCGTTAACAGTAACACGCCTGCTCATCGCCTTGTACCGTTTGGCACTTTGAGCAGAAACTTCGTCGACGTCAGGTGATTACGTGATTTGAGGAAAAGCGTAGAGCGTAGAAGCATTGCGAAGTTGAGGGATTTATTTGTGTGACAGATTGTAAGCTACGATACGAAGTAACTTGTTGTTCGGGTACGGTAAATATCGGAAAACGATTTCGAATTTGGAGTTCGCAATTCAAATTTATAATTCATGTACTGCGTGAAGAAAACTTGTAGCGTTGGCACCGATAGACGGAACGAATAAAAGGAATCGATACAGATAATTTTCGATTTCTCGTACCGAGCTTATTAAATTCTTCTGGTTGTTTCGATAGTTCGTTTCGCTCGCATCAATCAGCTTATACAATCAAGCATGTTGTCGAAATTGACTGACGCGCCTTTCAAAAGCAACTTGAAGTCGATTGGGTTTAATTAAAACTATATCCAAGGTTTCATTTTACGCCAATAACGTAAATTCGTTAAGTTCTTTGTTAACCGTTTGAAGTGTTGCGGATTTAAGCAGATTAAAAGAAATGGAAAGAATTAAGTGATTTCTAAGTTTCATGATAACCCCCGCTCCCCTGCGCAATGCGGAAGGAATTACGAGCTCAGTTCCCCATTTTTTTATTGCTCGCCCTGACGTCATTCCGCATTGATCGTTAAACTTAAACAAAAAATCGAACCCTAACTTTTATCCTACTAAAACAAACAATCATCTCGTGCCAGTAACTGCCGCCTGCTGTCGAAATCCGATCGTAATTCATTTAGTCGAAGTATACACATTAACACACACACATTGACAGCATGATAGATTTATTTATAACGTACGAATATGTTACATGTGTAATTAAGCAAATTAGAATTAAATTACTCTTACACATATTACAATTACATTTAAAAACTCTTATGAGTACAATTACTAATTTTTACTAATTTAGTAACTGCTCTTTTTATGAGAATATCGTTTAGTGATATTCATCACATGAGAAACGGTCTTAAGATTTGGAGCAAACAATTAAAATTTTAGTGGTGTTTTAGTAATCAAATACAGAGCACCTAGAGTCTCCACTTCGTATTCGATAGCCAGCCACAAACGGTCTTGCAGTGATAGGGTCTTATAGAATCCCTCGGAACGAACCCATGGGACGTTGCGCTGGGGAGGCGAATGGCTGCCGAAGGGGTTTTAGTGAGTAAATAACCCGTATCACCCGGACGATCCCCTAAAGAGCCCTGGAATACTCTGAATATTTATCCTCCCCCATACCAAAACAAATAACCAAGACCTATCGTAGCCGGACAAAACAAAATCAATGTTTTCAACACACAATTTCAATCCAGTACAAAACAATAGTTTAAAACTAGTTTATTATTCACAAAGAACAATCTCGATATTAGCAAAACAATACGCCTGTCACACACATTACATTCTGATCCAAAAGCATATAATTTGAAACAATAATAGATAGACAGTACTGTTCCTGTAACAAGAATTCACTCACGTGTGTACGCGTGGGTTTCACGTTCCCTTATTGTTTACTACCGTGTACAGTATTTATGTGGAATAAACGGACGTAGATCTAACTTGTTAACGTAGATACTACAACAATAATAATATGTACGAATATTGATAAACGTACACAACCACATAATACACAATAACAAATTCACTCAATTTTAAGTCTATATTTTTATGTCATCGTCTTAAGGATTCAGTTGTCTGCCTCCTACTTATTACATTCAAATGACTTCGTCAACTCAGATTTTTATGTTTTACGAGTACATAAGAGAAACTTTCAAATACAATTTCAAATATGTTACAAAAAAGTAAAAAACTTTTAATAGAAAAATGTGTTTATTGGATTTTTGTTTGTTTGTTTTTCAGGTCATTAGGATACCTACTTGGTATTTTTAGTATAGCGATAGTTAGGAGCCTAAAGAATGCCTAATATGTACTTACTTTGTTTGAAATAAAAACAAAATTACATTATTGTTTTATCTTGTTACAGGTTTCGGATTCGTCACATTTCAAAGCGAGGACATAGTTGATAAGGTGTGCGAAATCCATTTTCACGAAATCAATAACAAAATGGTAAGTCTATTTTTCTTTTAAAAGTTATATTTTTCATTTATTACAAATCACCTTTACGTGTCACCTTGTATTCTCACCGAACTATATTCTGCATTTATTTTCTTACAAAAGAATTGATGCATATTTCATCTCGATAACTGCTTAATAGCCAATATACAATATTAGGAATATCAACTTACAATCCTCACGCACAAAACCTACAGTAAAATCAAATTTGAAAACCATTTACAACTAAATGTTTGTATGTAGCAGTTTAAACTTAACCTGCAGTTTGTAACAAGATCACAACAACTCATTACAAACACCGTTTACAGTAACTATAGGAGTGACGAAGGAACTTAACCGAATGCGAAGATTTTCTACCGCCAGTAGATATCAATTAGAGGCGAAACAACCGCTGGCACAGGTCCAAACAGAGCCAATAAAATGCCACTAAAACTCGCCTTTACTATGTTTTGATTTTCTTTTTTCCACCACAACTCGTAGCCAACGAGAAAACCGTCAAGTGACATGTGTATTCGCAATGTACTCAGATAATCTTAAAGAAATTAAATCTGAGCCAACGTCTCTACAATTTCATATGAGTGTTTTCTTGGACGTAATTTAATACGTTTCTTTATCTCTGATTTATTTTTAATTCAAGACGCAATAATTCAACTTTTATTATAAGAAATAGTTTCTATGAGAATAATACTCATAATTTTCTTTTAATATTTTCTCACACGACGACTATAGAAGCAATTATAGGCTGCTATCGGCCTCTAATAACGCTTCAATAATACCTGTATTTGCTGCATTATGACTCGGGGAAATATTGTTCAGTCGCGCAAATGATTATTTTTTATAATTTATTACGCTTCAAGATATTCTATCGAAAATTAAAGTGATGATGCACATACTGTATTCATTAACCATTACGTTTAGGTATTTTAAGTAAAAGTATATTGAAATTGTTATAAATACGTAATAATTATTCAAAAGACCTATTTTACATTTCTTTTTTACTTTTTTTCTTACGCAATCTGTAGTTATTCCATGATTGAAAAAAACCTAAAATCAAAAAAATGTTATACAATAGGTACTCAATGTTATGCCATAAAAATACCCTGCTCTATATTGAATACACCATTATATTATCGTAATACATTACCAGTCGCCCTTACAAGACCATTACAGTCATATGCCACCATAAATCCCGCCCTAGATTTAACTGTAACACGCATCACATATTATCCTATCTTTCACTAGCACGAAAATGTAATTTTAGTGAAAATTTTAGAACGCAACTAAATTAATTGTACCATTTACGCGGCATTTCATAGCATCAATAAAAGTAATTATGCCATAATTACAACGACAATGAACGCAAAATTTCAAAGTCAGTTATTAACTGTATTTGTTATAAGCTCATTTATTAAAATTAAATGGCTACTTTAATACCATTTGAGAACGACGTACCACAGAATACAAAACGTTAGACAAACAACGTTTTGCGCTTTATTTCCACGCGTTCATTTGTTTCATTCTTCAAGAAATATAACAGTGTCATGGAGCATGTGTTGCTGTTCTTTGAAAATAATACGTGAGATTATTTCTAGTGACGGGTACTGATAGTGTACCGTTATACGTTTGAATCAGGTAAACGATTTTAGGCGTTATATTAAAGCTAAAGACAGTAAAGTAAATACATATTTCACCTTTCAAGGCACCAGTTAAAATATTTTAATAGCCAAACAACACAAATATAGCGCATCAATATCAACAGCCAGTTAAAACCGGATCGAACCGCCTCACGGAACTGCCTAAATGCGAGTTAGCAGTGAAAAAATCGATAGTTTAGTGCCCATAGAGACGTCGGGGCCATTATCTACAACGCCACTTGAATCTTGCCCTTAGACTGAAGCCTAGGGAGCTGATATCACCCCATGTCGATTCATATTCGTGATTATTAATGCTTGTTTTTTGTCCCGCGCTATTGTCTAGCTCCATAATGGCTGTACGAATCTCACACCATGTGTCGGTAGGAAGGTATCGCAAGGGTGATGTTCGCCCTAAGTGGAGCAAACAACGAACAAAGACATCAAACAAATGGGTAGTGTTTTAGAGTAATTACGGTTCGCTTCCGTGCAAAACGAGAGATGCGCAGAGAACTCTGCAGCGGCACGCCGCCTAATGTACGTGTACGTCACCGTGTTCTGTTAATAAAAACCTAGCGTTCCGTTTCACGTCTAGGCCCAATGACTAGGCAGGAGAATAATCAAAGTGTACGTACACATCGGCTGCTTTTCTTGCTTACTTGCCTATTGTGGCTTTTTTCTATAACTAGAATCTTATAATATATTGTTGAACTTTCATCTAGTACCTAATTTATTTTTATTATCAACATTTTATATTTATAAATTACTGAAATCTGCGAGTATATTCCGAGATTGAAAAAGTCAAGCAATGTGGAACGAAAATTGCGTCATTGTAATTTGCTATAAGCATATCTACATATGTAGTAAAAACAGCAAGCTGCAATGGGCTGGAACAAGGTTTAATAAAACCGGTAATAAAATTAAATGTTTCTACATTTCTTTGAAAGATAACATACAACTAATTCATGAGATACTGAAATAGTAAATTGACTTTAATTTTGTGGAGCACTGTCGACTGCAGTGACCAGAAACCGCTAAGGGAAATGCAAACCCATTAACGACTGATGTAATGATAAAACTAGTAATTAACTTTTCAGACGAGAAATGTGAAATTAAATTAAAAATTATCTATTCATGTATTTCACGACTTTGCTGAAGTAATTAAGAAATTTTGATGATTCTACTTCATTCGAGACGGTTTATGATGTTTTAAAGCTGATTAGAATTTGGACGTTACATTTATACGCATGTTTTATTTTAATACTCATATTATATTCAATATATTTATTTAAGAGCGTTTGGTGCTATTAAAGGTAGGTGGCTAGTTCTTGTTATTTTGTTATCTATCTATATATATAAAAGCGAAAGGTCACTCACTCACTCATCACGAAATCGCAGAAACTACAGTGCTAGAAGTTTCAAATTTTACATCCAGGTTCTTTTAGGGACGTAAATGCTCACTAAGACGGGATTTTATGATATTCAATCCCTAAGGGGGTTAAATAGGGGTTGTAAGTATGTATGTATATACATACATTCTATATTTTTCCCGAAGCGAAGCGAGGGCGGGCAGCTAGTATCTTATAAAGCTATGTATAATAATTTGATTAAAACGACTGAAACGATACTTACTAATGTCATAAAGAAGCTTCCCTTCGTACGAGTTGTGGTAGAAACTGCCGTCTATGAAAAAAAACAATATTGCTACACGCTTCTAATTGCTCGAAGGTAGGTAAAATACAATTAGGTGTCGCATCCTTTAGATGTTCCTCCCGTCGCCGTTAAATAAAGTTTCATTTTAAGTAGTAAATTAAAAAGGAATTCAATAAATTTCTGTTCAGTACAAGCGTTGCTTGCACTCACAACGCACAAACGACCCCGTCTACAAAAAGAAAGGTTGTTTTAATCTGATAACGAAACAATATTCCGGAGCGAGTGAATTTGGACGAGGAACCGGCGACGTACGTTCCGGTCCGGCTCGTTTCCGATATCGGAAGTTTAGTTTTTGGCTTCTTACAGTACACTAGTTAAGCAACCGTGCTTCGCTCGGATTATATTTTGTCTATAGTTAACATGATATTATTAAGTTAATTAATGCTATTAAATCGAAGCTATATTGGCTATCTAAATCGAGTCAGATAACTATGTAAATCTGCGATATCTTTTTAAGAATATGTGGTTATGCATTTTTCCATGTGTACATTTTTAAAACAGATATTACAATAACTTGATTCATTTTACAAAATGTTTGTCTACTTGCTCTGTATTTTATTCAGGTAGAATTAAAAATCAACAAATAGCTTTAGTTTTGGCAAGCATGATACTATACATACTCAGGGTTGACTTCAAACCAAAAACTAGAAACAAGAGTTTCTGTAAAAACGTTTATTTTTTTAATACTAATTTATGTCAATATCATAACGATCAAAGATGGCTCGCGTCGAAGATCCAGTAAAAAAATATTTTTCAGTATTTTTTAAAATATCAATTTATTTAAACATCAATACCACTTTAATGCGAACATTTTCTCTTGTGTCAGCAATATTGAGTAACAATACTCACATGTGATAATGAGTGGGATCGCAAACCGGCGCCGGGCGGTTCCGTCCAGCCGGCATCCGGTATCGGGCGGTTAATGTGTGGCGAACGCAAATTACTATGTACAGGCGAGTACACTCGTATTTTAATTATCTGTATATTCCTCTGTAGTTCTCTTTATTGCTGTTTTCGCAGACTCTTCGCATATTAAATTATTTATTTTGCTAGCATCTCGCGCTGGATTTGTACGACTACAATTAAGATTTTAAAAAGTGTGGACGTCGGAGTATTCACCTACGAAATAGAATTGAATTTCACTTACGGAGGTAAGTTCATTGTACGAAGCTCCTTGTTCTGGAGGAGACTCCCACCCCTCCCTAATTCCCTAAATATAGGGTTGCTCATGACTCTTTAAACATAATGACGAACGCACGAAAAGGAACCGATACGTACCTGAAATTTTTGTTTTCTAGCTTCAAAAAATGTGCTAGTTCGGCTACACTCAGGCATAGACTACATAATATCGTTTTATTAGGATTAATTACAAAACTCAAAAAACATCTATGTTACTCAGTGATGCTGTAACTTTCCTATTGTGAACTTTATTATATTGTATTGTGAATATTTTTTCCATAATTAGTAGATAGCTTAAATTCACTGCACTGTTTATAAGACTCTATAAATGTAATCGCTGTAGTGCATTTAATTTTCTACAAGGCTGCGAAAAAATAATTGTGTATAAAATTATACGTGTTCGTTTTAATAAAACAGTGTAGACATTAGCAGTTGGAATACCTCAGGGCTCTGTATTATCCCCGATATTGTTAATTCTACAAATTAAACGGCAATTTCACAGTAAATTATAACATTGGTCTGGACGTGGCTGTGAATTTATCCGACGGCGTATAGAAAATGAACAATAAAATCGTGTATGATCTTTCGATACTGTTCCCGCACTAGTCGCTACCGTATCTTAAAAGACTGATCGAAAAAAGTCTCATTTATTAATAAGAGCTTCAGTTTTTTTACTTTTATCTTCAGTCATATTTTTTGTAGGTAAAGCGTCGGTGATGCCTTTGATATCGCTTATTTTTACCCTTATGTGCCTTTTCTATATTTTTTTGACATTTTAATAAATAAATAACGTCTGGCACAAGAAAAAATATTCATCATTTAGATATTTTTATATGCTCCCATACCGAACAATATTAAATAACCAACATGGTGGTTAAACATTATATTACAAAATCATAATAAAAATATAAAGAAATAACATAAAAATATTACATTTATAAATTGTCAATATATTGCATAAATTGTCGATATTGTACAGATTGTCGATATTGCACAAATTGTCGATATGAAAATGAATGTGTGAACATCGTGTCATTGTCTCCCAATCAGCATTCGCGGTTCGTCAGCCGCGAGCTCGACTCACCGAGGCGCGTATTGATTGAAACAAGCTTAAAACAAGCTTGTTGGACGTTTAACAACAGAATTGTCCGGAACCGGATCAGCGCTGTATCGCGTTTCAGCGCTTCTTTCAGCGCGCGAGCTTATTGCGGCCACTTCCCGCTTTCAGCGCGTGACGCAATTCCGATTGTACCTACTCACACGAAACTGTACAGTTCGCGCGCGAGTTGATTGTAGTCGGAGCCTGAGGTAAAGGGGGGGAGCATAAATAATTTTGAGCTTTAATAACACTATATTAAAGACGGCGGGGCGACGTGGGGGACCCCTTTACCTCAGGCCCCGACTGCAAACAACTCGCGCGCGATCTGTATTTGTTTCTGCGTGCTTCAATTGTTTCTATTTACCGCGCTAAATGTAAAGTTACATGATCTCGCGTCGCACGATTTACCGAACTATGACCACGGCTCTCTGCTAACGCCTGAAATCAATAATTGATTTAAACCAACATATTTAGATTGAAGATAGTAAATGACATCCAAATCTGTACAAAAGTGACATTTGCGATCTTCAATGTAAAGATTTCGGATTAGATCGATTATTAATTTTATAAGTAAGAGTGCACGAGTAAGAAGATTCCATTGTTACAAGATATGACAACTTCTTCTTGGATATCCCTCAATCACGAATTCACGAACGGAGAAGATAGTGGTAAGTGACGTTTGTTTCTTTAGATTTACGCTTTAGTCAATAAACCATTTCTCTCCTACCGCAAGCTGCGTTAAGGAATTTCGTTCCAAAAAAAGTTGCCGTAAACTATCCAATGGTATTCACTCATTCTATTACTGAGTAGGTATAGAATCATTATACCAATATCTTTATGAAACAGGCGCCACACTACCTCGAAGTATCCTCCTCAGTCGATACCCACATCGAACACGCCGGCCAAACAATAATTGAATCAGGAAGCGGCTTCTCATTTCAAGAGGCAAAGTATAAATAAGTCAAGGGCCCTCGTCTCACGAACCACCCAACGGTGAATCCAATTAATATGAAAGCAGTAAGAAAGAACCGTGAATTTAAGAAAGACTTGAAGAAAATTTTATGTAAAGCACGTAGAATATAATAATTTACCTGTAAATATTATGTGTGTTTCCATAAATTATTTAAATATACGTAAATTTAATAGTTTAGGAAACGGGCCTAATTTGGGGAATTCAGAAGCACCAGAATTGGTTTCAGTGGCGCAAATTATGAGACGTCCAGGAATGGTCTTCGAAAAGCTGATTAAGGGAAAAATACGTAACTTCCCCTAATTTTTAGGCTAGTCTAAGTCTTAAGGATTAAAAAAAAAGCTGTTTTAATGTTAGGAAATAAACTAAATTTAAGAAAATCTTTACCAATACATAGATAAACACTAAATAGCTCGTACAGGTCGTAGAAACCTCGTACGGGTCGTGAAAATCGGCAGCGAAGTTACGAGGGAAACGGCCGGCACGTCCGAACGAAGCAAGGCGGTCGGCGCGTCCGGCTAACTTTCCTCCTTGCAATTAAATGGAAAACCTTATGTAGCTAATAACTTGAGATACCACGCTGTTATCTCGGAGAAAATTAATCGCTAAGGAAATAAATGTTGACTATAAAAATAATATGGCTGTATTTGGTTAGACGTACGCGGTAATGAATGGGATTGGCGACACGTTGAAACATGTTTGATTAAATAATTATTAGTGATATATGTATAGATGAAAATAGTAATAACTATATTATTTCGCTTTGAGTTTCAAGTGCGATAAAAACAAGTTGTGAAAGGAAATTATATGTAATGTAATAGAAAGGTTGATATGAAATTCTTTATCCAATTCAGAGAACTTGATTCAATTTGATTTTATTTTCTTCCTGACTCCTTTAAAATTAAAGAAACCATTGTAAGAAAGCCATAACTAAGTAAGTAAATGTCATAGAAAACTAACAAAAGTATTCAGGAGACAAGATATTATGGCTATTGGTAAAATAAAAATACTCTTTTTTCAGCCAACAGTACAAACAGTTTTAACTTTTTAAACTAATCTTCTTGAAATTTTTTCTTGCAATCGGTGTTAGGTATATTTCAAAGCTCAGATCAAATAAGTACCTACCTACATTATTTAAATGTCTTTGTTCAAAGCATTTATCACGCTATGCAAATATGCGTATAAGGCAAGAAGATAAAGAAATACGTTTGTCTGTTCTATAAATTAGACAGAATATGTAACTAATTCAGAATCTGTGAAATTATCGCCAAGTTACTCGCAATAACAGAGAAGTCTCGAAGTTTTTTGGCTATCGTGTAATAATCGTGGCAACTCGCAATAAATTCCATTCGAACTGGGCATCATTTAGCCTTATGCAGTTCAAATAAATAATTGTTACTAACTTAATTACTGTAGAATAATTCGACG
>DWKA01000517.1:0-16294 GCA_018249155.1 Panoquina ocola ocola
TGCCGAGATTCCTGACGTCACACGTCACCCCGCCGTCTTTAATATAGTGTCATTAAAGGTCAAAATTATTTGTGCTCTCCCGCTTTACTCGGCAATAAGCTCGCGTGCGATATATAATTGTTACTTGAGACCAGCAACTAAAAAAGACTAATTGCGAACGTCGTATTTGTACTGTAACTGGCCACAAACGATTCCACTCGTATTTCTAGAATTCGATGCTACGTTGCTTGTAAGTCCGACTCGCTCATTTATTTGTCCAAAATAACATTGCCGGTTGAGCATTGACCAATAGTATTGTGGTTTACTGAAGGACTAAGATGACGTCAGTTTAATGAGTTATTAAAATATCTACGTCTTCTCGTGTATTTAAACATATACATAGAATATTAATAATATTCTTAAGTAGGTAAATGACTAAATGTCTGTAATGCTGAGGCAAATTAAATTTTACTACGAAATTTTTACGCACATTATCTCGTATTTAAATTTAAAAGACGTCGGTTGTGACTAAGCTTGACTGAACCACTGAATTCGCCTCCCTATGAAGGAAGCCGAACTCCTCATATTAGAGCCCCTGGAAGTATTACGTGTGGAATGTGACAATAATAAATGAGACGCAATAAACAAGTAAGGCCCGAGAACAAACATTTATTTGCTTCATATAAATAATAATATGTAATCTGCTCAGAATTGAATTTGTGAAGAGTATTATATTATTCCGGTTGACTTCAGTATCTGGTAATTTATAGAAGTTTACAGAGCCGAATGTAGGGGCTCGCTTGCGCTTGCACATCTAGCAAATGTCTCTCTTTATTACCATTTAAAAAGTACTTACTCGAATAAAGCTTTATTCAAGGACAACATTATTTCCATACTTTGCTCCTTGAATACAAAAGGGCCACATTTTTTTTATTAATACAATTTATTTATTTATTTAATCAATACCATGAAAAAAAATGTTTTAATTTTTTTTTAATTTTGGCCCTTTTGTATTCAAGGAGCGATTTATTTACGACGACGTGGTGACCTCTCCTAGGTTGAATGTCGTGAAGTGTAGTATTCCAGGTTTTATTTCTGCAGCCATTGCACATGTGGTAAATAAATATTTATTTATTTTCAGGTCATTGATGTTAGCCACTTTTATTAGTGTTCTACAAACCAACCGCGATTCAATGAAAACTAGTAGATAGGTGAAAGCGTTCATTATTAGGTATTTATTTTTGTAACTTCTTGGTTGGTGGGTTCGAGAACGGTCCTAATCCGTTTCCATCTCTCATTAGAAGAACTTTGCGCAGTATTGGTGCATCGTATATACTAAGTAGACTGCATGCGAAGTCTGATCTTTTATATTTTTGTACAACAAGGCGCTTTATTGAATCCTCATTTCTTCGCGAGACGTGACCGAAGAACTTGAACATGCGCTTATGAGCAATCGACTTATGAAAATAACACCACGTATCTACTGGGCGTCCGTGAAGGTAAAAGAATGCAGTCCAATTCTCCATGCAGTTTCGTTGCCTAGATAATGCATTCCGTGATATATTCCGATCACATTTGTTCGTAGTGCTGTAGGCACTGAAACAAGGTTTTGTTAGCACTGCGAGACAATCTCACAGGGGACGCGCTTCGGGAGAATTTGTAACAGAATTTGAATACGAAAAATTCTGGAAACACCTTCTCTAAAGAATTTGTCTAATTTTATTTGTACCTGACAGCAGTTGTTGTATAATGTAGTGATTATAAATATTTGCTAAGGTACTAATATAATATGACACAATATAAATTCAATATTCTTTAAGACACATTTGTCACTTCACCTAGAATCTATGTACATATATCGTCATCAATACCAAAGTTTCTTTTCCATGTCATTCTCATAAAATACAATTCAATTGCAAGGTCATACAACTTCATATTTGTTTTAAATTTTGTCCAAGTAATTTAAATAAATAAATGAATTAAGATAATGTACAAATGTATCCCTTTAGTGTACTACTATTTGTACCGAAAATTGAAACTTACTATTACTTACTCTCGTATTTGGGACACAATAGTAGAATTGTTTTTATTACGTCCATAGTTTTCGTCGACGTGTAAATTTGTAACGCTTTTCCATTCTTTTACATTCGTCTATACAGCCCGACTTAGTAGTTTTATTGTTTTCGCCAACTCTTTAGCTCGCAGTACTCGAGCAAAACGAAGTACCTAGTGTTGTTTTCATTACGTCCATTTCAATTTACGCTGAAGTTTACATTTTTGTAATTTTTCAATTTCTGTTTGTTTTTAACTCTTGTAAGTATACTTTAGTAACTTAATCGGTGCTACTACTTTAGTATTCTCGAGTATTTAAATCAGTCCATATTATATCGTTTGCATAGTCTGAAATACACCATTTTGCTACTAACGTTTAGGTTAGTTAAGTGATACTGGCTCTGGAACTTGGAATTGTTTAGATAGGATCGGATTTGTTAGAGAGATGATGTAGGATGCGGTCAAGGCGTTCGGCATGATCTTATATTCTTTGAACGTAGAGATGTTCTATTATTGACCTCTAAAGTACCAGTACGTTGGACAGGCTTAATAAGGATCTCCTATTTTATCTTTTGACTTATTAATTCCATTGATGCTTATTCTTAGTTTTCAAAGAAATCAGCGCGTATATGGCGATTACTAAATAGGCACACTTTTATGACACAGTCAGGTACTATACAGTTCAGGTAGTTGTATAGAGCGCCTTTAATTTTTGTCTCACAGTGGCTGACCGCGCAACATCCGCACGCCGTGTCAATATTAATCATTAAAAAAATATACCGCCTGAATTGAGAACCTCCTCCTTTTTGAAGTCGGTTAATAAACTTAAAATATTTATCATATAATTAGAAACAATCAATCATTTACATACATAAAAAATCTTCTAAGCACTATGTTAATAACATATATTTTTTTGTTTTCAATCAAAACTAAAGCAAATTAAATTACTTACTTAAATCAAACTAAAATTAACGAATCGATACTGGCTCGGATTTGGGATTGTTTAAATAGTAACGGAACTGTTAAAGAGGTTAACCCTATAATTAGCAACCTCTTACGCGTAATCCGTGATGTTTGTTGTAACAAGATTAACATTGTTTTACGTACCGGTAACCGTATTGTAGTAACTTATTTAATATTAAAATGCTCCATTTGTGACACCTTTGTCAATAGTACCAGTTGTAAGTTTACGCTAATCCGTTGTTGTTTAATGTTAAATTCTATATTGAAACAACTGGAGTTGTGCAAGCATATTTAGGGACGCTAGTAAGTAGACTTACATAATATTAATGAAATATGCACATAATTGATAAAAAAATATAATTATTTTTATGAAGAAAAGCCATACTTTATAATCTATCTAATAATAAAAAAAGATTGTGGGGCCAGCAGTCTCCCGTCAGAAACAAAGTCCCACACGACTTCTCAGAATTTTATTCGAAATAAACATTTTAATGCAGATTTGTATATTACAATTTTTATTCTATATTTTTTTTTGAGGGGAAAAAAATTCAATAAAAAAAATTATTTCAAGAAAAAATACATAAACAAAATATCTATAAAATATTAAATTAAAAATTGAAATTAATATGATACATAATAAATATCACTGGATCGATAGAGTCGAGGCGGATCTCCGGGAACTTAAGTCAATAACTGGCAATAGATTTCCGGGGATCGGGGGTCGGAAGCCAAGACCCTCTTTGGGTCGCGGAGCCGACGGAGTAAGCAAGTAAGTATTAGTATGAAAATAAATATTAAATGCATTTTTTTAACTTATAAATTCAAAAGACATGTCATCCAACGGGAAATGCAGACTCAATATACAACAACATACGTCGGATTTTAATTCCAAATTCTAAATTTAACATTGTCAGTATACATAGTGAACTAATGAATGCTAAGATAATAAGTTCGTTTTTTCTACTAAGTTCTCTGCAGGTATGTATAAAGAGATTCAAGTTTTCAAACTTTAGAGGATATTTAAAACGAGTACGATATAGTTCTCAACGCTCGGGTTTTTGACGGTCGTTTATCTAAACTCGGGTTTAATTGATGCGGGCCCATTGTACCACAAACGGGCTTATATTCGGCATTATGCCACCTCAATCACCAGCTGTTTGTCTTAATAGGTAGTCGGATTGCATTAAGATGGCCGCCGGAATCTTGTTAAGGTAAAGTTATAGATCTATTTTTTTTATTTACCGTATGGGATTTTCGGGATTAAGTTCTATAAAAATATTAAATATTTTCATGTAGTCCTGAATTATAGAATTATTCTTACAATTGTCAAAATCGTGTATCACTAAGATTTGTTTTTTCAGTAGAGTTCATAAGTAAGATCTATTTTTCAATTCTATAATAGGTACAAAATGGAATGTTTCATTTAAGTTCCGGTATTAGTCCTTATTATTATTAGTCCTCAGTCCCATAGTAACAAGAAGTAGGTACTAAATGATCGCTGTTCAAATCAAACGGCTATTTCAACCAGTTGTTAGCCACAGGAATAATAACAAACTTTTTTGCCAATGTGTAAATTGGGATCCGTAACTAGTTAGATTGAAAGGTGTTTCTGGAGCAAACATGTTTGCTCGGCGCATACATCCGAAGTTATAATTGGGGAATTGGGAGTCGATTAAGGCAGGTGAAAATGTTTGAGCCCTGACATATGATATTCTGTTCAAATTGGGATTTGACTAGTTCGGTTAGGTTAGTTATTTTCGGGCAAATAAAAGTTTAACTTGTTAGTCTATCGAAGGCGTATTTACGAGTATGCAGTTATCCAATTCGGACAAGCCTTTAGATTGGTATGAAACCATCTGCGCTGCAGGTAATCAATTTGTCATGTATCATGTAATAATCCTGCCCTAATAACGTGATGTAGCGATAGTGTCGGTTTTTCTCCTTAAATCGATCAATCAATATCGATGTGTGAAGTAACTAAGTTAAAGGTTTATATTGTTTGTCTAATGTTTAATTAGTATAGTTGTTGTATTAGTACTACTATTTCTTTTTTCATTAGTAGGTACTACTATTCTTTTATAGTTGTTATGTCTAGGAAATGTTATTATCTACTCCTTCAGAATTTAGTAAAAATAATTTGATTATTTTTATATTGATGGTTACTAGATTCTTAATAAGAATTTTATAGGAAACGGGGCCGCACCTTTGCTCCCGTGGAGCAAATAATTCCGACGTATGGTTCGAAGATTGAAAATGGAAGTCTGAAGGTCGTACTGTGGGTTGCTAAGGACACATAAAAATAAAATGTTACTCGTTTTTTCTCCGAAGAAAGTAAGTTTTTAATTAGGTTTTTTTTCGTAGTACTATTTATTGGCGAAACATTTATCGTTACATAAAAACCATCTGTAATATAGTCATAAGTCTACTTTACGTAAATCTCCATAATTTGCACAATGTTATAATATAAAGGAAGCAACGGATAAAATGCCTCGTTTTATAGAACATAGAGTAGCGAGATCGAGGGTCAAGTACCGTTTTCTATGGAAACTGTTGTCAATTATAAGTCATGATACTAGGTTCAACAGAATCACTAGATTCGTATATCTGAAGTTATAATTGGGTGAATGGATACCAATTAGGGGTTCGCGCCTCGCCCGTGCCGCTGCCGAGCACACGTAAATTAGTTGATAACTATCTGATACTTCCACTCCCGCCTTGCTCTTTCCCACTGAATAGACTATCGTGCACGCTAGATAAGTTCATAATCTCTTATTGTTACTACTCATTACAAACCTTCGTGGATAACTATATTAATTATATGTTCTTCATACATTGAGAGATTTCTTTGGATGTCGTTGACGCTTCTAATGGCAGTATCATTTATGGACATCGATCGTATGTATAATGTAAATGTACATAATTATGTCTGTTAAACCTGCTACAGATAATAGACGATTTATTTCATTCACTTCCTTGTTTGACTCCTACCGTAGTCCGTGTTAAGGAACTTAACCCCAAAGTCTTCACATTTGAATTCAAAGCAATACGTTTAGAAAGATACTCACTTCCATGATGGCCACTCATGAGTCATGAAGCGTGTCGGTTAACGAACGAACGCCGACGGACAAAATGGTCGACCTTCACGTTACTTACCGAAACATACCATTGTTATTTTGATTAAGGAAAATTATATGCTCACGTCGAAAGAGCCTTTGTAGATTTAATAGGAGCAGAGACTTGAAACAGATATTTTTTAAAAGTATTGATGTCGTATCCTAATTATTGGATACGACTAGAGAAACGATATTATATTTCTTATATATACAATGTGAATACAGTTTATTCTTTTTGTAACTAAATAGATATTAATCATATATACCTATCTAATTCTAAAATTAGATTATTTTTTTCTTACACGTGTAAGCGGGATTTAAACTTTGAAGAATAATAACGTGAACATTATTTTCGCTCGTAATAAAGTTCACCACTGGCTTATTTTAGATCATTTTAATTCGCGATCTTTTACTCGCAATGCAGTTCAGGTAAAAATATATCTGCGAATTATTTAGGTAAGTGCTTCCGTACTCAAAGAAATTACTACAGTTGGTAGTTTTCGGTCATAATACAACTTCAATAGATTGTTTCCTAGATACGCAAACCGCACAAGGAATACCTAACAGTATTTAAACATAATAAATCGCTCTGATATTTTGCGGTGACACCATTCGATATGAGTTTGCAAATAGTTCACTTTACATACAAAACGGTATTTCTCAAGCGGAGCCGGTGACCTTATTGGTAGTTTCTCACGTTATCACCGACGCGCATGCTCGGAGTGATCCATATATCACTTGCGTGGCACCTGTCAATGTGTCGTGTATTGATAAGGTATGTCAATTTTTATCATGCACTCGTCTGATCCTCTCATATCGCGAACATCACTACACTATTACAACGTAAGGAACTCTATCTAACGTTATAAATAAATTAGCTTGCAGTACTTGTTTAGGTTTCCAAATTTTTAATGTTTTACGGAATCAAACAGCAATTAAATGTTTTTCTATTATATAAAACTTATCTCATCAATATTGACTGTTATTATTAATCATGCTTCTGTATGAAATGTTTTAAGCAATATTTATTATTTATATCAGCTGCTCTCAATGTGAATACAAAGTTATTGTTTCCATCATGTGTTCGATAATTAAACTTACGGAAGAATGTTTAAAATTTAATGAGCCGTCGCATTATTCATGCTGCAGTAATGTGGGGTTCTGAATGACGTCATACGTCAAATCATCAGAACTCAATACTTCCGCTCTGTATTTATATTTGCTATTATCGATCATGACGTAACGTACTTTATTTATCCAACGGTTAGCTTGTATTTCGACTGCCTCATTTCAACCCTGAAATAGTTTTTTCCAAACGAGGTTACTTTGCCATTGTAGTCACTTAATCGCACCGAGCATGTAACCAATAGAGTAGTAATGTCATATGTTTTGTTCGAAAACAAAAATATGCTAAAACACTGCGTCCGTCGCTGCGCTCTGATTGGTCGACAAACATATCACTGCGTTCTGTTTGGCCGACACTCGGCTCACTTGTCACTTATTGATTGGTGCGGTTCTGTTTTAAATTGTCATTTATCTGTTACAAATCACTGATCAGTTTCCGAATTTTCTAGCTCATATTACTCGCTCTATTAGCTCATGCTCATTATTAGGTCATGCTCGATGCTCAATTGCATTAAGGGAAAAAATACCTGCTTAGTGCATATTAACAAATGCTTGATAATTTAGGTAAAGAAATTGATGTAAGTAATTTGAATGTTGGATTTTTAAGTTTACATAATATTATTATTATGTTACACGTAATTAGACGAAATCATGATGAAATATAAATGTTTAACATACCCGAGTGTAGAATTCAGAGCTCTTGACAAGTTATATAAACTCAGGTACGGATATGATAATCGAGTGTATATTTAATAAATTATTACATTACTAATTAATAATAATGATTACAATATTAACTCAAATTGTCTACATTCTACAAATCGTGAACAGTAATAACTATCGTGTTATTACGAATTACTTAGTATGTATGTACACAATGTAGGCTGTACGCGTTTACTTTACACTACATTAGAGTATGTATAAATTTTATACCAAACTACTATCCGTTTCATCTCTAGTATAAAACTATTGTTGTTCTTAACGTTGGGACTAGTTCAGGAAGTTTAAATAAATATCTTACTGTCTAAACATGGTTGAAGAAAGATAATATTATATCATTCATGATGTGAGTCAGACATTCGTACAATAATACAATTCGTACAATTAATATGCAAATTATAATTAGTTTTATAATGTTTTGTTTACTTTCGTTATGTATGTCTAAACAGCTGAAAAGATAACGCAGTTTTCGAGAAACATTACAATAACAATTGAGTTATTTTAATGATGTTTGTTTTTATATTTTACGTAAATAATTTTAAAAATATGTTGTTATCCGTTTATTATTAATTCTTTAACCTAAACAAATGATGTGCATGTAATAAATTAATATTTGATATTTTGGCGTCGGGTCCAATCGCGTCGCATCGCGTCGCATCGTCGCGTTTGTCGTTTACCTAGGACGACGGATTAATGCAGAATTCTGTGTGAGCATTTATTCAATAATTTATGTGGAAAACCTTAATATGGGTAATGTGTTTTACCAACACGCTCGTACAAATTAGCCTCAGGATTTGTCATAGAGTTCAGAAATATAAGGCACTTTAAGGTAATTAGTCACATTTCTGACGATGATTTCTGTTAACATCTGATTAATTTCCTCAATAGACAAAAACAACACACTTTTTAATGTTAAAAATCGTTTCCAATTATGCCTAGTAATGAAACTTCAAGGTTGTTGTGTGTGAGAATTCAGATAAGATTCGAGGTATTTATACAAGTAATGAAAATTTGTTTCTGCGGTTAAATGTTTGTGCTCTACCCGCGACTCGATAAATCTCTAAGCGAGAACGTGACTATGAGCTTTAATGTTTGTATTGTTTAATCGTTACAGAAGCTACTACATTTGGTAAGAAGTAGGATGATATTTTTTATCGCTACTGGATATTTGATTGGAACTCATCAATATTTTGTAGTTGAAAAAAATTTAATTAGCAACCAGCAGTAACTATTTCGTATGTTCTGAATTATAATAGTATTTTTCTTATTATTATTTATATATTCGTTTCAATGCCTGTTCGCGAACTTTTTGCACTTATAATAATGTGTACCTATTGTAAATACGGGGAAGAAACTGTCAAATATCAAGAAGAAAACCGAATACAAGGATAAGATAGATAATTTTAATATTTTATCTTCATATTAAAACATTTGGAATTACATGTCTCGGTGGGATGCCTTTCCCTAACGATTGTTAGATAAATATTTATGTTATCTTAGTTTGGATGTGCAAACATACGCGTTGCTTTCAAATCCTGTTTAGAATCTACTAAATTTGGCTTATGAAAATAATATGTAGTACGATGGTTTTAATAATTTAATCGTGTTTGTTTTCTCGGTAAATGTTTGGTAATAATAAAGCGAATATAGTGAGGAGTTTAATCATTATTCGTCAGTATTATTAACTTTAACTAATAACTTATTATCACAACGAATAAATATAGGAAAATGTAGAGAGTATCCTATATACCTATATCTATCCAGAGTACCTATCCTAGTCTAGACTTGTTTTTCAATATATTTTCGTAAAGTTATTTTCTCTTTTGCATGACTACTTGTATAATGAAATCAAACTACAAAGAAAATAGTCAATGACCTCGATTGACCTTTGTTCCTTGAAAAGTTTTGATAGCCTTACCTTATTAGTTGAAGGCGACTATGACTTCACAATATAGCGAGAGGTCATTTCGGTTCAGGGCTTGAAGCTATTGTATATATATTGTATTGTAATTCCGACGATGTTGACGGTAGTTGTACAAGAAGGTAAGGTACTAATTGGTCAGGGACTACTCGTCCAT
Organism: Panoquina ocola ocola; assembly: GCA_018249155.1. Classification (NCBI taxonomy): domain Eukaryota; kingdom Metazoa; phylum Arthropoda; class Insecta; order Lepidoptera; family Hesperiidae; genus Panoquina; species Panoquina ocola. The sequence goes on from DWKA01000517.1 coordinate 10,031, forward strand.
AAGAATGAATTACTATCTTTTTTAACATTACAAAGCTAAGAATACAGTTAATACTTTAAGTAAAGTAAAACACTGTAGTATTTTATACGGCGCCGGTGACGCGTCGATAAAAAGCATTTTCGAATCATAATTAGGAGACTCCTATCAATTAAAGACCTGAATAATAAATTAATGAATTATATTTAAGCAATGTTTAAAAGTAACTACTATCAATCTGCAATTAAATTATGCGCATATTAATTGTATCTAATTAATTCTTATGAAATTTCGCAATGAAAATCGCAAGTCAGTAAATTATCATATCTTCCAGCGATAATGAGGTATATTGCAACTGCAGATGAAATCAACAGTGTGATATGTTCAAATAATAAAATATTCTTTAAATATATTCTCAAAGAATTACGACTATTCATTACAATGAACGTGTAGGTAATAAAAAAATAACTACGTTAAAAAAACCGACTTCTAAACTATAAAGTAAAAAATAATAAAGATTTAATATTAATATTTACAAATAGATTTGAAGTCGGTGCCAAGCCAATTTAATACTTACGTAGTGATTAGTGAACATTCTGTGTAATGTGCACACTTGCCGCTCGCACCGACTTCAAAGCTATTAGTAAATATATACATAGTTACTATTCATAGAACTATTATTATTATAAAGTAAAACGGAACCGCAAATTGATCCACGATACAAAAAGTTTAAGGAGCTTTAGATTAAACACCGAAGTACCTACTAATGTCACTCCTCGCATAACGTAAATCGAGGTAATTACAATTATTCTAACTAATTATATTGAAAACGTGCCATTTTCTTAAGCCCTAAGTTCCTTCACTGCTAATTTAGCATATAAATTACCGCGGCGACCCTCTTGAGACGTTCTCAGAACTGAACTTTCAACCCTTGGAGGTAATATTTTTGAAAGGCCATGATTTCGTTTAGCTGTTTTTTAAAACCTGTTTATAAACATTTAGTTAAGGCTGGAAGAAAATAATAATAACAAAGAATTAAAAATAATATTTTACCTGTAATATGAGTAACCAAGTTATACCTGTAGTTACAACTTTTGGCTTCGTACGCGTGGAATTATGACAGTAATAGTACAGTGTAAAATTTTTTTTTTTCATATAAAAGTTTTTCCCCCTTTTAGTGCTCCTCTACACTTCAACTTTCTACGTTCGTTTCGGCTGTGCGTTGTCCATCAGTCACTCAGAACCGAAGAGTTTTATATATACAGAAGATTTTTACCATGTTGTACGTACTAGTGAAGAACAAGTCACTCGTTATCGAATAGGGTACTAAACCAAGATACTTAACATCCATAAAGCTATGATTAGCACGCAACTCGTCAGTCACTATATACGATGTAGGAAGAATCCGGAACGGTCCGTTGATCTGATCCCACGACCTCGCGCATTCGCGTAGCCCCATTCATTAACAAGGCTGTCGATTGTGATATTTAACCGCAAGTGCACCTAATGAACTCCATACAGTAGTCTATAGTTGTAAAGAAACTCGGAACTGAGCTGTAGATTTGCCGCGTCTAATTTTGTTTGAGTTATCACGGAGACTAATTGTTTGTCAGATATTTACTAGTTGTTATTTCGATTTATTAGTGTAGATTTTCAGTTGTGTTTTTCATACCGAAATATCGACTTTATTTCGACTATAGGATACTGTATTATTTAAAAGAATGTGATTCGTACTCGCTTGCGTGAAATTTAATAAATTTACCTTGAGAAATAATGATTACCCACTGCCACTGCTATGTGTTATTTTTTAAAATATTTACAATGTACAGAATTTACACATATTCCCCATAGATGTAGGCTCTAAGACATGAAATGCTGTAGCTTAAGCCAGAGTTTCTGTACGCAACCCCAAATGGTCCTGTGGTGGAGATGTAGGTTAGTTATGCGGTCAATTTGAAGCGCTGATAGCCCTACGGTTTGTGTCAATCGTACGTGAACTGCGTGATCGACCAAGGTAATCAACGTCCGGTACTATCGGAAATTGTACGCAACCACTGTGTTAGCGGAAACAATTGTGTATAGCGGAAAATATGTATTGCTCCAAATTATCAAACACAAGGTAACAACCAAACAATATTGATGCAGGACAAAGCGAAATAGAAATAGCTTAATTATGGTTAATACATGAATTGATTTATTAACTTCAGTATTAATATTCGCATGTGTATATAATATGGTAATTAATTCATTTTTGTTTCGGAGAAGGCCAATATCGTAAAGAAGTTTCGTCATATTATCTGCTAAATCTTCTTTTTTCTCATCTCTTCCTATCTGCCAATCATGAACGTTGACAGAATGATTACTATATTTAATTCTTTTAAACTTAGATGAGACTCGATACAAGCTGGAGAATACGTACCTACCTACTTACTCGTACCTATTGCGTACAAACTAGCAATAAAACGGATTTTAAAAATAAATACATTTTCTCTGTATCTGTACTGTACTTGACATTCTTGACAATTCCATATCGATGATTCGATTTATCCAATGAGATTGTGACGTATATTGCCTCTCAAGTTGTATGCATTGAGCTAAGTAGGTATTGGCTTAGTTTGAATAAGTCACTGAACAGGATGTCAATACAATATTATTTATTCTTATTACTGTGTAGTTAGGTCTTTGACGATGATGCATTTTTCGAATCCAGTGTACCTACACTTTACATGGATTCATTACTTAATAATTTAATAATATCAAGAATATCCAAAAGTAAAGTAACGAAAAAATGTAGGTACGTCATGCGGCACATGACTTAAGATAGGTTTCCTAAATAGAACGAAAAAAAAAGAATTTAATTATTTCGTTAACCCTACAGATACCTGGCTTTGGTATGACTTGGAGATATCAGCTTAAAACCAAAAAGGAACGACGATGGATGTGAACTCATTAGTATATAATGATATGGTGTGAAAAAAGTAGTGGTGCTGAAACGCTACCTTGGGGCACTCCAGCGATATGTTTTATTTCTTTCGACTTCGTTGCCAGTTATCATGTAAAAAGAGTAAAGATTCATTAAACAACGTCAAACGTCTGTTTATAACTAGAATTAATTTAAATTCTTACAAAAAATATAACTTTCTTTCTGATTCACGGTAAGGAAGTATGTAATTGTTTTAACAATTTTATCACGAAAATAAAAATAGAAACTTCATTATTGCAGTGAGTTACACGTTATTATTATTCAGTCGTTAGTGCTTAGGTTGTTTGGAAAGTACTTTTTTAATAAAAATGAAAGACGTATGTATGTATTATTTTGAATAAACATACTCCTAATTTCTTCAGTGAAGGACACTGTACTAGGAATTCTATAACATTGCTTTATCCCGTAAGAAGTATCATATTTAAGTGTTCCAGCGAGGAAAGGTATATTTATTAATTATGTAATCCATACATATTTGTTGATACAAGTATGTGATAAATATTTTCTTCGTCTATTTGACTACTCCCCAGACAAGTCACAACTCGAAAAGGAAGACACGACACATTTTAAACTTTAAGTCAATTTTTATTAGGTGCATATTCTCAGATGGTTCTTTGGAAGTGTCGTAATGTATTGCAGTATAAAATATCGGATAAAATAAGTTGCGGAAATAGGATCACCATCTATCCAATCCTAAAGTCACAAATGCTTAGTCGTGTTGATTATTAAGAAAAAAAAATTGTTTTATGACGATACTAAATGTGTATCTTGAAAATCTACAAATAAGTTTAATATGCATTCAAAGATTGTAACCTAAGAAGATTTCTGGATGTTTGAACTATGAACATCTGTAGACACAATAAGCATAAAGTCTGAACAGAATAATGTCATTATGTTGTGAAAATTGTGACGTTACCTATCATTCTATTTATTACCTTTATATTTATAAGTTAAGAACTTCTTGATATTTATTACTTATTTTAATGCTTACGTAAATTGATTTTAGATTTCTTATGTAACTATATTATAGCTAGAATATCCCAAATACAGCGAAAGAGCTGTAGACCATACGAAACGTGTTTTCTATTACATTGTTTCACCACGGCGTATTGTAACGCTAATATTACCATGTTTCACTTAGGATCGGGGACTTAAAAGGCAAACTTAATGCGGTTTCCTATTTTTTCCTATTAATAGGACGCTTAAAATTCCCTTTTATCGTCTTGTACCCGAAGCGATTCTTCATCAAGTAAAATGGCATTAATGAATAAGCAATCTGCATATTGCATAGACTGTTCGGAGTTATGAATCTTTTTATTGTTCTATTTTTATGAGCTTTGACGCGCTTCGAGTATCAGGGAAATTATAAAAGTACACTCATTTCTTTAGTATCGAATAAACATAGCAATGACTTTTAATTTATAGGATCTTTTTTTACAAAGAGGATTAAATGATTAAAATTTTTCGTGTTCATTTACACATTTTATTGGTTAAATAAACAAAAGTAATTACGTATTCATTGTTAGTGTAACAGCATAATTACACTTTGCATTAAAATTCCTCTCGTAACGATCTATTAAAATATCGCTTCTGAGTGTTTATAAATTGCAATTCTGCATTTTTTGTATCAAAGGATAGCATTACGCCTCTAATACATCTGAGATAAAGTTAGTGTTAACATCTGCGCCAGATTACGCCTTTATTAACGCCGTTAATTTTTTGCTTGCCTACATTAATGAGTTCTGTACAAAATTCTATTTCCCGTTAATTGTATTGTTAATAAGCCCATCAGTGTTTTATAATAGTACCTAGTTTAGATTAAAAATAATAATTACCTATAGACAAATGTTATATTCAACATAATACTATTAATAATGTCCGTATATTTCCTGTGTACGACATGGAATACGTAGGTATATTTATAGATAAGAAACGCACGTGAACAGTTGCGGCAAATAAGATAAAACTCTTGTGAGACAAGAGTCATGGAACCTTGTGTAAATTAGCGCTGGCTTGACCTAGCGATAAATCTTCGCGATCAATGATTGCGTGCGGGTAAACGGAGTCTGTATTAGGTAAGCGATGGTAACTTCCGTGTGAGGATTAGGGTTGGCACAAATTTATCGTCACGTTTATTACTTTTCTTTCAAAGCGAATGATAAAATTATTGTAAACTGCAATTTCTTTCGGCGTAATTGTTATTCTGGCCAAAAAGATGACTACAATTCTTGGTTATTTATACAAGTATGAAAAAAATTTTGTTCATGAATAAGTTCTCATAAAATATAGACTTGTATTCTTTAATAATCGAACGTGTAACAATAAAATTACTCTACAATACCATTTCGCAAGCATATTCGAATTCACGACTTTGTTATATGTAGGTACCTACGGGGTCTCTGTTGTTCCTTGTAATAAGCCATGGGTTTATGCCCAGCTTTGTCTAAACATGTGCGTCTTAGTTGGAACAGATTATCACTATTCACTATACAAACTCTGTTTGGCACATCCCTAACATAAAAAATGTATGATGATGCGATCGCTAATACGATGATATCATGCTGCGTGACATGAGAACAGTTCGTCGCAATTTACGTACTTATTTTGACACAACTTATTATGATGCAACTTTTGAAGTTTTATAAAAATCTAGACGTGATATTTCTGCAGTCATTAAAGCAAAAAATTGTGCAGATCATTATTGGATAACGAGAAGCTGTGTTTAATGATGTGATCGTTGATGATATCATGCTGCGAATTCATGGGTTGGGCAGTTTTGGTCATATTGACCACAGAACAGATTCCTTTTGGATGCGTACTTTTATTACAGATTTCTTATGGTCATTATCGGACTAGCTCTGTAACACTATTATATTGCCTTGCCATCGGATTTACATTATATGATACAACATTTCAGCTCAATAGGACACTGGAAAGTGGGCTAAATTAAAACCTAAAGATTTGATTACGGACAGACCCCAGACAAACAAAACTTAATAGAAGCTTGCAATTATTTGGTAGTTACATTTCAATGATAAGAATCTTATATTTATACTAGCTGACCGGCATCGTTTCGCTTCGAGAAAAATTACTATTGAAAAATACGTATTTTTTAATGCCAAATTATAAAAAATCAAAAACAAAAAATTTCGTCAAAAAATTAAAAAAAAAAATTAAAGGGTGAACAACCCTTATCACTTAGTGGTATGAAAAATAGATGTTGGCCGGTTCTCAGACCTACCCGATATGCACACAAAATTTCATACAAATAGGTTCAGCCGTTTAGGAGGAGTACGGTAACTAAC